>UCOJ01000171.1:0-167666 GCA_900474305.1 Cecidostiba fungosa | reverse complement strand
TAATAAAATTAATATAATAATAATATTATTAATAATAATTATAATAATAAAAATAATTATAATAATAACTAATAGTAATAATAATTACTATGATAATATTATAATAATAAGTCATCTCAGGCGTGCAGTGCGAGCCTTGTGCGAGCGCGTTACGTTCTTCGGCACTTCGCTGGACAACACGAACGCAATGTTAAAATCAAGCATGTCAGGTGTCGATGTAACTTTGTTTATCATATGTGTGTCTCTAATAATGTGTTCGGTAATGTTTCTTGTCTTTTGCAATACACGTTTTCCGTCTTCCACGCATTTCGAACCGTTCGCTTCATGGGGCGTTAATCTCCAAAAGTATGAATTTACGCTCCTTCGACATTCTATATCCCGATCTCTTTCTGCTTGCATATCTAATGCGATTTTTGCCCTTCCCTTCTCATGCGTATATATCGCGGAAGATTCGCGCTATAAGTTAAGGAAAGCTTCATTCTCTCTTTCTCTCTCGTTTGAACAATGACGTTCGCGGTATATTTTTATTTATTTTTGTTTGTTTATCTCGCGCGTTCACTCCGCGGCGTGGCAGTGTCTGCCTTGTGGCGTTACGTAGTTTAGTTTACTTTTTTTGCTACATACTTTTCAGTTTCTCGTTCTTTGTTAAACGTTACTTTGTCAAAAAGCTGAGGAGCGGCGAAGGTGAGCCGCTGCCCCGTTGTTCGGAGGTTGACTATCTATACTTTGTAATAGCTATTTGTTTTCTGTTGTCTACGACTTTTTTTTACTTTCTCGTCGCGTCTCTATAGCTCCCGGTCAGCTTGCGTCGCTTCGCGCCTGGTAAAGTACGTCTTCTCGTCTATTGTTTTATGCTTGCGTTTCACTATTTAAATATATAATATATTTATATATATCTTTTTTTAAGTTTGTATCGAACATGATCGCTCGAGAGAATCCCGACCGCCGAACGGCGACGGTAGCAAAAATCCTATGTAAAATGACATGCCGCACTTATATGTTATATTAAAACATAACACGTAACTATATAACGTTTATAAGAAACGGTGTTGTCTTTTTTCTTTTGTATCTCTGTGTCGGTAGTTTGGTTTCCATAATTTTCGCAGGACGCGATTTTCCGTGTAAATGTTCGGTATCTGTACGTGTTTGTATGTGTGAAAACGTGTATGCTTTTTATAATAATTTTCTAATTTGTGTGTTACTTTATCTTTACGAAGTCACGTGTTCCTTTCGCGGACTTAATTTTAAAATTTTCTTGCACTACATAAGGACAATATATGCATCGAAATTTTCAACACCGGCGTCCAGTGGGACTCGCCTCGCTCAAAGGCCCTCGCCACAATTGAGAATCCAAGCGCTTATATTTTTTTTGCAGTCAAATACACGCTCACGCAGTCTTATTTTAAATATACGATTTCTTTCTTTCGAAATATTGCGCCTCTAGTCCCTCGAATTTAAAAAGAAAAAAAAAGAAAAACAATTACTTTTATCTTACGCACGTCAAAAAGACGACTGAAAACCGAAATATTGACTCTGAAATTCATAACTCCTTGCCTTTTTAAAGTTGCACGTGGAACACGAAAAATTACACAAGCGCGTAGTCTGTGTATACGGCCGTATATACGCGATTTGAAACTGTAAGAAATCGTATTTACTATGGAATATAACCGTAAGATCAGTTTAACAGCATAGAATTACAGAAGTACAACATCGAAAATCTTACATAGTTTGCGCGCACCTTCGAATTACAATTTTTTTTTTCTCAAGATTTATTCGTGTGCTTGTTAAGCGCGTTTCGGTGTTTTTATGTGTGTGGGTGTGTAAATGTCAGCGTTTCAAAGAAGTATATGTGTGTGTTCATATCATTTGTCTTATATACGATCTTCGCTTCGTCGCGATTCCCTTTCGCGCCCGAAATCTCCCGGGCTCAAAACCGAACCGAATTCACGACACTGTCGATTAAAACTGCTCTATCGTTGTCGTCTCGTATAGATTTTACGATGTTCCGTTCTTTTAAATCTTTTTGTAAAATACGCTAGCATACTGCGTCGATTTAAATTTGTCCTTTCACTTCTTTACTTAGTATTTAATCATTTTTTAATACGATTTTCGAAAGCACACGCACTCACACGCACTCGGTTTCTCGCCGCTTCATTCGTTACGGATTGCATTGAAAATTGCGTGCGTTCCCTCTATCCGTTCGTCCACCTAGTTTTTAACGCTCGTTTGCCATTCTTCAATTACACGTCACACTCGCTTGCTCTAGTTTGCTCATCTACTGGTTTGTTTTTACTTTTTGTCTACCTTGCTACCTTCGTCTTTGCTTTCGCCGCCTTCCTCGCCTCCCTAATAATAAACCTTATCTTATGAACTTCATATCAGATTTTTACATTATTATACGCTTTTGTTGATTTTATTACAAAATTAAAACGGACGGTTAAATTTCATATTTTTTTTTTCGTTTTGTCGGTGAGCCGATGTCCGCTGCTGAAGGCACAGGGCTTTGCACTTGAACTCGGTCACCTATCCTAAGCTGACTGACTACAACCTACGTTATTCTCCCTCTGTTTCGCTCTATAGACTTCCCGCAGATCAGCAGATACATCTCTCTCTCAAACGTTCTTTAGCAAACTTCATTATTTGTTCCGCGACGATTTTTGTTATATAGCTTCTCGGAAAAACACTCGATTGCCATTCTTACAGAAGCAGCTCTCAAACTCTCTCGTGCGCGTTTTCTTTCTCGTTCATATAAACAACGTACATGCTAGCAATATATTATTATGCTATGTGTGTGATATAGACTCTATCGTATTCATTATGCATTATATCGAATTATATCGCGCTCATATTTTTCGTGACCTACGCTTCTCGAGGCAGCTGCTCAACAGTGCCAAGTGCTCGTATAGTCTCTTAAAACCTCGCACGCGCCGCTGACACGCTTTTTCGCTCTCATTCGCACGTACGTCTTGTATATAGCATTCGTCCTCACACTACGGTCAGTCATACTCACAGTAGACGCACATCCGCACTACGTATGCCTTACACCTATACATTACATTTATGTATCGATATCAGGGCTATCCTTTAGGATAATCTTCTTTTATATATGTATAATATAGATTCATATATATATTTTTATATATATAATTTGTTTTCATAATATATAAGTGTAGGTAGCTCCTTATATAGTCTCTGTACTGTCTCTACGTATCACAGCCTGGGTGCCTTCGCCACTGCCTTTTACGTCCTTTCGCATATATAAGCTTATATTTTTCCCTTCTTATACGCTCTCTATCTCCTTCTCTCTTTCTCAACAACAGATTCCTCCTTGTGTTTCGCGAGCGTCAAGTGTACCGGGGGGGAATCGATCGTCAAACGAACGAAGCTGCATCTAGTTACTTTTTTACGAATAAGAACAAGAGGGCCGTGGAGGGGTGTACGAAACAAGGGAAAAACCGATAACAACAGTTACATGTCGGCGCAGACGGTACACATCGTAATATCATCATCATCGTCATCGTTATCATCGCAGCAGAGAAGGATAAAAGTGTAGACAAAGAAGAAGCAGAAGAAGAAGATAAAGATGATGAATAATCAGAAGAGTACAATGCAGTAACAGTATGTAGTAAGTAAGAACAGTAGTAGTAAGTTGTATAGTAGTAGTAGTAGTAGTAAGCAGTTAGTGTTGTCGTTCGTCGGTTGTCATCGTCAATGACAGAGTTGCGCACGAGTTTCGCTGGGCGATCGGTATCTATATTGACGAGGACGATCGAGAGGCAGTGGCATAGTGGTGCACTAGTAAAAAAGTCACGCTCGGCGAGCACGGCGACGGCGAAATGAACTTGCTGCTGAAGCTGATCGACGACGTTGGCTGCAGCCTCGCTGGCTTTTTTCCGCAATTGTTGTCGTGTCTGTTGTCGAGCGCCGGGCGACTAGGACGCCACGTCCCAGATTTCGGCGAGCAACGGCGGCAGCTTCTTCTTCTTGAGCTTGAGGTTCGAGCAGGTCTCGCTGTTCTGATTGCCGAGGGTGCGCAGCTCGGTGAGAACGGAGAGCAGCTTGGCGAACATCGCGCTCGCCTTGGGCTTCCGCCTGCTCTGCACGTAGGCCTTCAGGGCGTCCAAGTAGATCTCCTGGATCTTCTCGACCTTCCAGCCCTCGGAAACGTTGGGCCTCTCTGCGAACAATCACAATCCGTCGTTAGCAACTCTGTACAATTACAAATAAATCGCAAGTGCATACCTGAAAACATGACGATGGCGGTGAGCAGGGCGTACTCGGCGTTGTTGACCTTCATCGAGTACATGAGCCGGCCGAAGTGTAGCAGGTCGTCGATGATGTTGCCGATACCGGCGAGGGTATAGCTGTCGCGCGAGTACGGCTGGTTGTTGGCGAATATGATGCTGTCCGTCTGGTAGTCGTACTTCCGCGCCATCCTGAGGATCATCACCTCGCTCGAGCAGGCCTTGAGCAGAACGATCTTGTCCTCGTGCCGCAGCTCGTCGAAGCCCGGTAACCTCTTGGCGAACTCGACGATCAGCTGCACCGTCAGTATCGTGATCTCGGTTATGTGCCTGAACCTCACGTCGCTCGGGTCCTCGTTCTCCGTCGATTGATTCTGGTGGGTGAGCGAAGAGAAGGTACGATGTTTCAAGTAAAAATACACAAAATATATACAGGAGAGCTGTGTATTATACTCACCGTAATCTTTCGGACGTCCTCCTCGTTGGGCTGCTCGTACTCGTCCTGGAAGTAGACGAGCCTGTTGATGAGCTCCTCCTGCTCGGGACTGACGTGGTTGAGGCCGTTGTGCGAGCCTATGGAGGCGACGGTGCCGCTGTTGCCGGACATCGAGTAGTCGACCTCAGCGGGTTCCATCTTCACTCCCATCTGCTCGGCCGGGCCGATACCACCGGGCGAACCACCGTTCATCGTCGTGCTGTTCGGTTTGTCCTTCTCCTTGATCGGAACGAAAGCCGTGATTATTTATCATTCGAGAGCAGCGGAGAGCCAGAGAGACAGTTGGAAATACTCACCTTTTGGGCCTTCTTCTCCTTGCGCTTGACGGCGCACTGGAACTCGGGAACGACGCACTCGGGCCGCATGCCTACGTGGAGGCACTTTTTCAGCCTGCACTCCTGGCACTTGCGCCTCATGTACATGTCGATCTCGCAGTTGTTGCCGTACTTGCACTGGTAGACGGCGTTCTTGGTGATGCTGCGCCTGAAGAAGCCCTTGCAGCCCTCGCACGTGAGGGCGTTGTAGTGGTAGCCGGAGGCCCGATCCCCGCAGACCAGACACAGCTCCTCCTGCTGCCGAGGCGTCGGGCCCTTTTTCTTCTTCGCGTCGCAGCTGTCCGCGCTGTAGCCGTTCAGCGAGCTCGGCGGCGACAGGTCGTCCCTTCCTGCAAACATTGCGTATATACGTTATTGACGATTCCATGAATTATAGTGTTATTATTATTATTTTATATACGCATTTTTGGGGTCTTGAAAAAAATCAGATGCGAGGTAACCCGAATATTTTTTCATTGACTCGGCGTAAAACGGGTTTTTTTTTCGCTGCGCACATGAGCTGTCCTTTTACTGTTAGACGGGAAACTTTGCGGCTTCTGCCGAGAGTGTTTTTTGTTCGGTCGACTTTTTTCCCGAATATAATAAGCGTCTTCGCATTTGCATGCGAGGTTGTGTTCTCTCTCTCAGTTTTCCTAATACACAGAGAGAGAGCGTAATCGTCCAAGACGATCAACAAAGCGTCGATTTCAAAGTCTAATGCAGTTCGATCACCATAAAATTCTTTCATCTCGTCAGAGCTCAGTTTTTTCCTCGTGTATACAAGCCAACAACCTCGGACGTGTATATTATACACACGAAATAGAAAGAAAAAAAAAAGCGAGACGACCCACTCGCTCGACAAGTCAATATTGCACGTGTGTGTCAAGGTCGGATTTTCCACATCGGTCGCACCCACAATCTGTTATAATAGGTTTGGAAAGCTCTGGTTGGCAATTGTACATGTGATATTGACACAAGATCTAGGCTATTTATACGAAAACGGATAAGGAAGTGCGAGAGATAAAGTTGGTAATGGATCCTTCTCTTACAAAATTACCTAACGGCCAAACAAAACAGAGATAAAAGCTGTATCTGTACAAAAGTCACGAAGTATACCGAAAAGAGGAGGAAGAAGAAAAAAAAAATATAATAATCCACGGCGCAGTTGTTCTGCGCGTCGTTCCCAAAACTCAGGAAACGGACTCTCAGCTTTCATCTCTCTTCTCGGCGATGATGATCCGAATCGCGGACCGCGAGATGAAAAATGCAGGCGCGTTACATAAGAAGAAGGTGACTGGGTCTCTCTTTCTCTCCATAACGCGAGCATCTCTCTTTCTGTATATACATATACTGCACACACCGCAACGTCGGTATATGAGTATGTGCATCTCGCGAGCGCGGTCAGTGTCTCAGTGTTCCAGCGTTGCAGTTTTCGCGCACGTATACTTTCTATACTCTCTGCAACGTGCGCAGAATCTCCTCTCTCGCGAGGATAAACCGAGAAGAAGAAGAAGAAGAAGAAGTAGTAGTAGAAAAGAAACAAGAGGAGGAGGAGGAGGTAGAGAGCGGAGAACCGGCTCGCGCTCTCTTGCGTGTCGGTGAGCAGGGGGAGATCGTAGTAGGTAGGTGGGTATGTAGGATATAATCCTCCTTTTCTTCGAGCAAGCGAGCGAGCGAGCGAGAGAGAGGCAGGTTTCCAAGTGACTGTGTGTGTGTGTGTATGTGTGAGTCGGAGAAGCCGACGATCGCGAGAGAGGCAGGAGCACTGAGCGTCCTTGACTCTGGAGAACGAGTTGTGTACGCCTAGTGCGCCTGCGCTATTCCACTCGCTTTTTCACTGCTGAGATGCTTCTTATTCTTCTACAGCAGAAGCGAGCCTTTTTACTCGCAGACGCTACGCTTTCCGATGTATTTTCAAGCCGAGATCGAGTCGAACTTTGCCTGCATTTTCATATATATACCATTGGATTATATACATTGCTCAAGTTTTCGTATAGAGTACGTTCCCTTGGAATCTTCAGCTCTATCTCGGGTCATCACACAAGTGCAACGTTCTCCCACACACACACACACACACACACCCACTGGGTCGAAACGAATACGAGCTATGACGTCACTGGCCGCCGGAGGCGGCGCTTGGTCGATGCTGGATTTTCGTGCTGCACGTGTTTGCCGGCTCTGTGTGTGTATACCTACATAGAGAGAGAGATACATAAGTAAAGTTGCGCGAGGCCAACGCTTTCTAGGTCGTCGTATAGGAGATTTGAACTTGATCGCGAAGTTTAACGAGCCGAGAGAGTCTACTGCGTTAAAGCGACTTCGATGAGAGAGTATATAGAGGACGTTACTGCAGGCGAAAGTTATTTTTAGTCCTCTTTGCTTTGCTTTCTTCAATCTGTATCTATACTCTAGCTTTAGGAATTTCACTAAAAGTGTGACTTTTTTTCCTCTACGAGTATAACAGCTGATCGATATCGTATACATGCCTTGACGGAAGCTAGTGTGTAGGAGATGTATAATAATGCAGGCTTAGCTCGGTCGAAGGTGAGGAGAGTGATAAGAAAACAGGTTCAATGTTAGCCGGCGTTTCTATGGTTTGAAATGCGCCGGTGTTCAGGGACTTTAAGTTCATGCACGCGTATTACTTGTTTTTTTTTTCTATATATACACGATTATATCGATTTGGATATTAGTATTATATACATATAAGTGCAGTGTGCTTTGTTACATACGGGTCCTAGAAAATTACCATGTTATATTGGCGTGAGCAAAATGCTTTTACCTCGCATTGTAAATCTAATACGGCAAACATTATCTTTTTTCGAGCCAGCTCCATTTCCGTCACGAAAGCCATACTCGCCAGATTTCAAAATCAGCATATTCAAATCGAGCCTAAATACTGTTTCAAAAATGAAAGAATATTTTTCAAAAATAAACACTCGAGGTTCTCGAACCCAAGCAGAAGATCCCGTCTACCGATATCCCTGAAATTCCGAGCCTCCCTAAAAAAAAAGAACTGCATCGTTCCCTCATCAAATCAATATCTCCCCCCTACATACATAATATAAAAAGTCTGCGTCGGTATTTCCAGAAAAAGCAAGACCAATCTCTCTCTCTCTCCGACCAAAAGAAAAAGACAAAGCGCGTCTACACACGAGAGAGAACCGATAATTTTCCAATGCCAGTGTAATCGAGAGGAGGCGATCGTGGAGTGCAGAGTCTGATCGATGTATATATATACATGTATGTATATAGGTATAGGAGGCGACTTTCCGGCCTGTTGGCGAGCTGAGCGTCGGCTCAGGCAGTCTCTTTCTCGTCTCCGTCTGTTGCGCAAGAAAAGAGTGCGCGCGGCATTGAAGTCTCTGCTTATATACGCCTCACGACGGCAGATTTCCGTCCGGAGACTCATTATCCGGTGAAATCGAGCGTCTCTTTCATATACGTATGTATCTTATACTTTAGAATATGGCGGTGAATTATATCTTTTTTATTTTATTTATACACGTAACTTCCGATCGCGAATTCGAGTTTGGCGGGTTTTTTGAAATTTCGTATATAACGAGAACGAGACAGGTTAGTGGCCTGATACACTAAATCGTATATGAGTATAGAGAAATTTGAGAAAGGTCGGATTCGCGGTTCTTCCAGGTGGTCGAGGCAAAGTGGGTTATAGAGTCTCGGGACACACTAACGAAAACAACTTTGACACTATGTATCTGCAAAAACTCCTGAATACAATTTTTCTTTTCAGAAGCAGTACATACACACCTAGACAGTAGACACTGCATTTAACACACAAGGCCTCTCTCGTCACACTCGGGCACAATGTGCACTTGTATAATAATTCCCGACTGGCGCAATAAAGCAGTCTCTGTCTGTCGACCACACAGTGGGCGACAGCTCGTTTTGATTTTACGGTGTATATATACGATCGACGGGTGTATATGTGTGTAAACTTTAGCGAGCGTGTAAATTTCGAGGCTGAAAAAAAAAGAAGCGAGATAATTCATCTTGCGCTTGATTTACGGGAGACCCTCTTATATATACCTTTATGGTAATACACGTCACTGTTTGTGAATGTATTATATAGAGGTGCGAGGGATTCGTGGAAACGATCTCTCCGAGGCAATGCCGCGCACGGGTTTTTCTTTCCGTTTTCGAGCGGATGCGTAGTGTATATTATTTTATATTGTTTTATATTCCGGAGAGCTACGTTACTTTTACGACGATTCTTCGATGAAATTTCTTTTTATTACGCTTTGACGTCACGAGGTTCTGTGCATAATTAATTCATTTTTTTCTTCCAGACGGAGTGAAATTAAGGTTAATTGTACCGGATGATCCACGAAGGAAATGTATGTAACACGCTTTGCTCGTTTATTACTCGTGTGTACGCAGTTAATAATTTTTATTATCGCGAAAGCCACTAAAAGTCGACTGCGCGTATAAGACGATAAAGCTCTACTCGCGTGATTTATCCGGGATGTATATATACACGGTATAACGACGAGTTGACGAGATGTAAAAAGCTCTGGATAGTATTATGTGAATTTCCGCTTTGTCGGTTTTATAGCGCGCTTTTTATACACAATTAAACGAGTTGTTAATATTCTGTACAACACACAGCCGATCGAGGAATTCCCAAACTTTCATTTCATACAGTCGCGAGAAGGTGAAAGAAGCTTACGGTACTTTCGGGTATGACGAAGGGCTCATTCACGCCGATTTTTCGTGACGCACACGATACCGATGTAGAATATACGTCTGACGCAACAACAGCAACCTTTGTTTAAACGCTTATTTTATAACGAGAATATCGCTGGAAACGCACAGCGGTAGTCTTTAAAATTGATACTTTTAAATTACGTAAACGGCCCGACTGTAATACAAGCGCTACTCTCGCGATGTAATGATTTTCCAGGAAAGCGCGATGGAATGTAAAATCTCGCTTTCGTGTCTGTATATACCTGTATAGAGATTCGCCCGGGGAAAAGTTAAACACTCCGTGAACTCGTAATGGCCGCAATTTCGGAATTCTTTAATATATATTTTCAATGAAGCTCGTTGTACAGCTATCACTGTGAGAACATACGCAAATTTGCTTGAAAAATACGTTGCAATACACGAGGTTTTCTTTCACACATTACATTTTCGTACGCCGTCGAGTTGCGTAACCTGGAAAAAAGCGCTCTGCTTTTGAAAAAGTTATTTTCAGAGCCGTGCAGTGTGTGTTAATTCCCCTTTTCTTGGACACATAACTCTCTGAAGCTTCTGATCACTGGCCTATGATACACTATATTTATACTCTCCGCGAACGGCACCCAATTTATTTTAACGAACTGCAGCAGCAAACGCAAAGCGAGATCCGCAAAAGTAAAACCACAGCCGCGAGAGCCACGTCATCTCGCGAGATCTCGTTTCTCCGTCGCCTCTATGCAGCGCGAGAAACAATGGCCGCGCTTCTCTCTCTCTCTCAGTGGAGGATCTCCATAAGTGGAGCTAGGATGGCAGCAGAGAGCAGCGGAGAGAAACGAGGGTTCGTTGCGCAAGAAAACGACCAGTCCCTGGCCTTGCCCGCGAGCGGCCGAGCATGCAGCAGCAGCTCTCTGGGATAGAGAGAGAAAACGAACTGCGGTTCTCTGATGCTATATAGCTGCAGTGGGGAAACTCGCCGCCGCAGCCGCTTGACGCTCCAGTTCGTTCCGCCTCGATTTTACTTTGATTTTGCACTTTTTTTCCTTCTCTCTCTCTCTCTCCACGGCTTTCTTGTACTTCTCGTCCCGCTGACTTTCTTAGCCGCTGTGGAACGACTTGATGCTTCGCTGCCGAGAGAATATATTTGTCGAGGAGTTTTGAGAGCGCTGGATATTTATAATTGTTTTTACAGTCTTGTTATACGAGCGCGAGAGTTTACTTATATTGTAGGAAGATCCTGTCGTCAGTCCCGAAACAGGTCGACACCTGCAAAACTTTAACCTCGTCATGTATACATCTCTTTTTATGTATACATGCAATCACACGCAATGTTGAGAAAAATTCGCGAAACCCGGAGTAAATACCACACTATACGACGACGACGTCGTATTTAGCGACGATTAATATGACGGTATGGTACAACTGCGCAGGGAAAAAAAATTTGAAATTCTCACCGAAGACACGCGCGTGTTTTCACGAGCCACCGACTCGCCTGCTGACTCCCAAGTATCATACCTGTTTGTCAGCGGGATTTTTCGTATTCCGCTCGCGCGAGTTCCGAAAACGTTATTCACGACCTTCAAATCTACTACTGGCCCGCGAGTCTTTTTCTGCTTGGCGAAAGACAAAAAAATTCGACGTCTCGTTTGTCTTCGTTCGAAGTGTCGGATTTTTCTTTACATCGTATCACAGTCCGAGATTGGCCGACCCGTTATATTGTTAAATCTCTCTCTGACCTATTTAATCTACCGATGTGGATCTGCTCTCGCGAAACGGGCTTCGTAAATTAGCTTCAGAAATCATAAATTTTTCGGTAAAAAACACAAGGGACGAGACGCGTCCATCAATACAGTTTAACGATAACGACTTTTTAACAGGCCCGAATATGATATTAACGGCGAAAGCAGGCCGCGGCTAATTCGTCAAACAATCGTATACGATAATTCACCATCGCGCACGCAGTTATATATATGTTACATAGGGCCAAAGGATATACGTGACGCCGAGGCGTCGGTATATTATATAGGAGGCTCTCGAGGAGAGAGAATTGGGTCGACCGCCGCCGCTTTCGAGTCGACTCAAAACCGAAACTCCTTCCTGCTGTATTATATATACTATACAAGCCCCTCGAGAGAAAGAGCGGCGCGATACTCAATTGACCGAAATAAATCCCATGATCGATTTGCTCAATTAAGCGTGCTTTCAAACAAAACACGTCGATCGCCTCTCTATATGTGAAATCAATGCGTGACTATATTTGCATCTTTATATAACGAGCTTTTAAATAAACATGTATATGTTGTTGTATCTCAAGGTGTGCAGCGATGAATGCATAAACAATAAATATCGGGTATATGCAAGAAACCGGTGGAATTGCGTGTGCAGAGTCGATCTCCGAAAAAAGTGGATCACGACAACAATAGACGACGACGACGAGGAGGAGGAACTCGTGTCAAATCGCCAAAAATCAAGGTCGACGCGAGAGAGAAGAAATCTCGCCGGAGGAAATCTCGTTACGCCGCACGTGCGCGTCGTCGTCGAAGAGAGAGGGAGAAGCGAGATGACGATGACCTACTTTGTGATCTCGCTCTCTGCTACTGCTGCGTTGCTTTTCCCATTAATGATTAAGATCGACGTAAAAATTGCCTCCACTTATTGTCGCGATGATAATAATGTAACTATTACTCTTCTTGTTTATTATGTTGCCGGATAGAATCGATCCTTATTATACATACGATATTCAGAGGAGTTTCAGGATTTGGCCTCGGATTCGGCCTAAAACACGATGCCTTGACTTCGATTATACAGAGGATCGCACGTGCTTGTGATTTTCCAGTATACTGGTATATTTGAGTTGTTGCGAGATAGTGCGCATGTGAATAGCACGAGCGTAACGCACGGTGTTAATTTTCTTCCTAACGCGTGTATACAAGTATACATATCTGAGGAAAAACGTCGTTGCGAAATTGAGAACAGAGGGTCTAAGAAAAAAATTTAAAAAATGTCAAAAAAACACGCGTCCGAGAAAGTATAATCATCCCAACGAAGATCATTGAACCTCTCCCTATATATTGCACCTGCCGGCGGCGTAAGTCGAAACTGTCAGCGACTCGTCAGAGCAAGCTTCCTATATATAGGTATACACACACACATAGCGTTACAGTAGCAGCACAGCGGCATCAGCAGCAGCCTCGAGTGAGAGTGACCCACTAACCCCGCTCTCTGCTGCGGTTCAGCGTCGCCGTCGTCGAAATCGTTGAACCAACCGCCGAGAGCTCTCCCCCGCCTCTCTTTTGGTGTCCGGGCCAAGGTGAATCCGGTTGGCGCCGTCGAATTTTCTCGAGAGAGAGAGAGAGAGAGAGAGAGAGAGAGGAGGTAGCCACCGAATTATACACGGAGGCGTACGACTTTTCGAAAGTTTGACTTAACGGATTTTTCGGAGCTGTCCGCTCGGTCTCCGTGGAAGTAGGTAGGTATGCGTGGGATTTTTAAAGCTCGTGATTCATTTCGATGATTCTTCTCTCTTTTTCTCTGAGCGATTATTATACGCGAGATGCTCTTTTCTATGTTTGTTTGAAATATTCTCGAGCGCGGCGGCTGATGATCCTTTAATCAACGTGGTATACATGGGTATTTGCATTTTTTATTATCACCAGAAGTCCTTGGCTCGAGAGAGAGAGAGACTCTCGGCTTATTTTAGCGCGAAAATCTAATAAAAATTATCATACTTTATTGGCTACTCGGAATAATTCAGATATTGCGCGTTTCCAATGAGAGCCTCTCTAAAAAAAGACTTTTAAATCGCCGAGTGAGCGCCTCGTAAAGGAAGCTGGTTTTTTCTACTCCTCTATATACTCGGCCGTCGATTAATAAAACGATTCGCGCTTTTTAAAATGCATTTAAGAGAGACGAGATTAGACACACACAGTTCATCAAAAATTGATTAATATAAATAATTTAATAGCCGGCGTCTCGCAGAATATCAGCTATTGATTTTCCCCTGCGGAGATGAAAATCCGAGTAAGCCACTTCGGAGCTCCGCGGCGGCGTGTATATATAATGAATATTCAAATTCGCGAGAAGAGAACGCAACTACCGCGATAAAATCACTTCCCGGAGAATATTAACACAGCCTCAAAAGAAAGAAAAAAATCTCTCTCTAACAACGCAAACCAGTTCTTAATCAAAGTGCATATACACACAGTCCGTATATATAGCGATAAGCCTCAGAGAGCGTAGCCCAAATACCAAAAAAAAACAGCAGCAGCAGCAACGACTCTCCTATATACTCGCTCGAAACAGGCGGGGGAGTATAGTATAGCGAACGAGAGAACGTGTGTAGGTCGTCGCCGCCGCCGCGCCAGACATGCGCGCTGCAGCCGAGCCGAGACCTTGAACGCGCTTGTCGGCTGCTCTAAACTCGGTGGACGCGACGGTTCAATCAACTCCTGTTAACGCGCGCTGCGCATATTCTCCTGCAGCAGCGGCTCACTCACTCTCTCTCTCTCTCTCTCTGACGCACTCGTATAACGTGTATATAAACACACATACGTGTATACGCGCGTATAGGAAAATGGACCGGTCTTTTTTTTTAGGCGAGCCGCGTCTATTTTTAAGTACAAGCTCTCGCTGCGGTCGAAAGTTTGCGAGGTTATTGATACCCGAGAGAGAATTTTTGTGTATAGTGATTTATGCAGACCTTGGATTATTATAATATACACGCTTCATTCATGAGTGTGTCTCCGGCGATATCGTGTAGTTATTATTGTAATTATATATGGATTCGCGTATACGTGGGCGTCGTCGAAAAATTAAACGGTTTATTGTTTGTACAAGTACAACAACAATGCGTGTATGTTTGAACAATACGAGCTTGTCGCCGTCGGCGGTGTGTATTATTCATAATAGCGACCTCATTATCGCCGAGGAAACGAAAGAAAAACACAACGCGCTTCCTGCAATTTCCTTCCAACCCAAAGCGACAACACAAAAAAAGTACTCTCTGGCTTTCGTTTTCACGTCAAAAAAGAGCTCGACCAACGGCACCGATCTATTTCGACACACATTCCACATCCGGCATAGGTGAGAACCAGCTATACGAATTCGAATATTTTCTCGTATAAAATTGGTATATATATAAAGGTAGCGGATCGACCTTCGATTCTAGCTAGTCCCTTTAATCTGTACATATAGGGACTTGCGCAACGTGACGTCAGTAGGCCAAATCAAAGGCCGGATCGCTCTCGGAAGAAGGAGCTTTTGTGTGTAGGTATGTGTGTGGCTGTACGACCTCGAGAATCCACTTACTCCTAGCTCTATTCGGGGATCGTCGGCAAAGAGCCGAGATGTAGCCTCGACAGCTTATCACGTGTATCTCTCTCTCTCCTGGTATATACAGCTTCGCGTTTCCTCTGCGACCGCAAGATTTCACTCCGAGGGGATGTGAAAGGCGTCTATTACTGATTGATTGCCGAGGCTTTTTGTCCCTCTCTCTCTCTGTGATCTTGTAAATATTTAGGTTACACTCAGCAGAGTAGACTTTTTCGTAAAAAAAATTAAGCTTCCGTCGCTGAAATTTTGACGTCCCTTCTGAATATCGAATCCATATGATGCTTCGGAATCATGAATAATTCTTCCTTAAAAAAGAAAAGCCATCAAACAGCATGGTACATCAGAAGCTACTCCCCCGTTAAATAAACAACGAGTAGTGTGTAAATTTTTAGTACAAGATTTGTACGAAAGCCACAAGAGGCGACTCCGATTTTTCGGACTCGTATTACACGTGCGTGCATCGGCTCTCTCTCTCTCACTCTCGTGTATATATTTAGAGAGAGGGAGAGCGACGACGAGTTAAAAAGGCTCTCCGGCTCTGCTGCAGCGCTGCCGAGCTGCCGCCGAAAATAGAACGGGGTGACTGGGTCGTCGACGCTAGCGTTGCTGCTACTGCTACTGCTGCTGCTGCTGCGACGTGTGGGTTATATAGCTCTATCGTAAGAGAAAAATCGGAAGCTTTCCGAAATAAAGAGAGGCTTTGTCGGAATGCGGTGTGGAAAATTGATGCTTGATATCGCGTGCGAGCGATAAAAATTTAGGTTAAACGTTTCTGAAGTACATCGGCATATTATCTAAAGTAGCTATGTGCGCATTAGAGACACGCGTATAGAGTTGTATAAGCAGGTAAGGTAAACACAAGGCTTCGAAGCTTCTTTTCTTTTTTTTCAGAAAAAAAAAATACTCAAACGGGCACGTGATTCACATCCTCCCATCATGTATATACACGACGTTTGCTATATAGTAATTAGCAGTGATGTAATGGACCCGATCGCGATCGTTCGATATTTACAGTCGGCAATATACTAATTCGTATTATTATTATTACTTTTATTATTATCCCAGTTACATTAAAACCCAAGGTCACGTTACATCGCGCAGTGGCATCTTTCTCTCGATTCGTGTCAATGCCGTTTCAAACGATCATCTTCGTATCTCTTCGATTCGAAAATATTCATTCGCTTCTGCAGCTAATCATTTATGCAGGAATTCGTCGCTCAACTTTCGTTTTCCTCATACACACACACACACACACGAGCCGTGTGACCATATAATAATATGATTTTCAACAATGAGCTTCGACCATCATTGAAAAAAAAGCCCGAAGACAAAGAATCATTGTCTCTTAGCCAGTATAGAAATGCTGCGCAGTTATGTACAGGTAAGGCACGATCTTCGCGAATCATCATCCGTTCGAATTGGACCCGGCAACAAGAATAGGTATGTGTATACATATAACGTGATGCAGAAGACCTTGAAAAATACTTTGCACGGGACCCCCGATGATAATTAACTCGGAATGACGAGACGCATTGTGAGATTCGCGCGTGCACTATTGTCGACGGTGTATAATCGTCTGTGCGCGATGCGTCGGGATGATTGTATTATCGATTTTTCGGTGCACGTGATTCTATACACGAAACGTTAATTATACGAGAGCGAGAGAGAGAGACAGTATGTCTATAATCTCAATTGAGAATATTCTTGTATGAATATATAATAACGAGAGAAGGAAGAGAAGAAGAACGTCAATGATTGCAGGACGCACGTGCTGTATACATGTACGCTGATAAACGCTAAAATGCATTATTTAACATCCAAGCGATAGGCTTGGCCCGATAACCACGACGACACGGGGATGAAAAATACCGAAGCGATGATGCGGTTATATTGCAATAACAACGAGAGACAGAGAGAGCTTCGAGGAAAATTTTTCCGAGATGATGTGTGTGTAACGCAGTGGTTGTGAATTTAAGTTATCGAACTTTCGGTTGACTCTGTACACTGTCTCTATACGATTTAAAGCGTGTGTTTTATTATCGTAAAAACCTTTATCTTCACTTCCTCACAGTTATTATCCAAGTATAAGAAGAAGAAGAAGAAGAAGAAAAAACGCAAGATCCGTTCATTCCTTGAAAGTATCGATTAGATAAGCGAAAAAGAGAGAGACTTGGCTCGCTGACACTATTGTGTGCTTTATACCCGTGGCGGCAATGATCGTGAATGAGGCGACTGCTGCACACAGGCTTTCGCCCGCGCAGCGAAAAAAAAGCGCGACATCAGCAGCTTATACGTATTATACGTTGCAACTATTCTCTCCTCGTATTATACATTGTGCTGTACACACTCGAGTTTCTTCGTTTTTATATATTCGACTTCCTCTTTTTCTTACTCTATTCTACTCGTCGATGCGACGTAATTTTGTACGCGAATCTATGCAGCTATACGAGTACTGAAAATTTCGAGCACCGAATATTCAGAAATGATATAAAAGAGCTGACTCGGCATCAGTCGAATTATTAGTGGCTCGCGTAACGGATTTCCTAATCCTCCTTGCTATATAATCACTAATTTTACCGCCGAGGTGAAAGAAAAATAAATAAAAAAAAATTTAACGATCCCAACTTTTTCTATACGTCGACGTCTCGAGAAAAAAGTCGACTCAACCTACACAAGTCATCGCCCACAAGAAAAAGCGCCATCGCACACATCAGCACTATATAAGCAAAAAGATATTCGGGCACACAGAGCTCCATCGATCAGTAGAGCCGCGCAGCTCTTTTAAATTTTCCTGAGCTGCCTTTTTATCTCGCGAACCAAACAGCCGCCGCGCCGCGTGTGTATAATTACGTAAGAGCCACTGCGGTGTATATAGCCTCGACTCGCTCGACTTTACGACACGACTAGCTCTCCGTAACGTAGCAATGTCCAGAGAGCGGACACAAAGCATAGTTGTACTATATAGCTACTACTCGTTTCAGCTTCACGGTTACACACATGCTTTCAAGGTTACGCCGCTTTATACCGAGAAGGCTGATGCGATCGTCGCGCTATATACGCGGTGTTATAACGAGGGAGGGACAGAAAAAAAGATGATTGATCGACGAGGGAATCGTGTGAAGATTGTTGTTATAATTAGTATCGAACTATATTGGGAATTGCTCAATCGCGGTGTAATTCACTTTTCATCCGAGTCGCATGGAGATAGAGGGGGGATGGGATTAAAAATTGAAACAAAGAAGAAAAACGAAAGACTCATCGATCATAATAGAGAATATTAAGAGACGTTGCTTAATTCTTCGAGCTTTATCGCGGCGGACGGATTAAAAGAGAGCTCGGCGAAAGATATAGCCGCTCGTTAGAAGTGCAAACAACAGCGAGAGCGCATCGGTATAATTATATATACACAGCGATCGATCGTTAACCCACTTGTATCCGCGGGAAGACAATAAAAATTCGTCGAAATTCAACAGCGGGCAACGGCCCTTCATACCCTATACAGTGTGTTGTCGGTACGATGAAGGTTAGGTCGGCGTCGCGACCTTTAAAAATGGCCGGTCGCTCTGTCTCTCTCTCTCTCTCTCCCCCGTATACTTCTTTTCTCAAGAGAGCGAGCGCGCGTCTCAGCTGATATTTTTTTTCGTCGTGCGCTCGCGTCGACTTTCTTGTTCTCTTTTCTCGCGCACGAAAATAAAAATGCGCTGGAATTCCATCCGAGAGGCGTATGCAGTTTTCGGCTGATGCAACGTTACGCGATTTCGTTCCTTTTATTACTCTCGACGCTTTGAATTCTCAAGACAAGTATATACAATATATGACAGGTATCAATAATGCTCTCGCAAGCTTATCGGTTATTACAAGATACGCTGCTCGCGACGCTTATCGCGTGCGTGTACACAATAAAAACTTTTTATTTTTCGTAGGGTATAACCATACATATCACAGAACTGCACTTTCATCCTACCTTCGACGAGCGTAGAGCAAGGCGAGAGGGTGGTGCTGGCAGGGACGACCTGGTGATGGCTGCTCTGCACGTGTTGTGGTACGTGCCTTGGATGGAGGTCGAGGTCCCATAGTTGCGAGTCCTCTGGTGTCCTGGCGTTGTTGGCGCTCTCGGGGGTGGCAGGCTGGTAGTGAGGCGGAGGCGGGGGTGGAGATAGAACGCCGCTACTGGAGACCTCGCTACTGGACTCCTGGAGAACGCTCGGGTTGGCCGGTCTGCCACCCCAGCGGCGTTTGACCCCAGCCACTGGTACCCGTGGCTGCATGGTCTGCAGGATGGCCTGGTGGACGGGGGACGGTATCGTCCCGCTGCCGGCCACCAGCTGCACCCTACCCCCGCCCTTCGCCAGCTCCACGACAGCAGCGGCCGCGTTGCTCAGAACTTCCAGCCTGCTGCCGAGGTAATGCTGCTGCTCCTCCTGCTGCTCCTGCTGGCCTTCCACGACACTGCTGCTACTCGACGACACTATGTTTGCGCTTGTTGTCAATCTTGATTCACACAAAAAAACAACAACGAAAAATTCACTTTGTTATATACTACGCGCGCACTGAGTAGTAAACTCTCGAGTTCACTGTATCCTGCTGCGATGCTCGTTATCTCTGGCCTTGGCGCGCTCTCTTCCTCCTCTCTCCTTGACCTTGATAACAGCACTGCACACTTATACACACTCCTCCTCTTTCGCTGCTGCTGCTGCTGCAGCGATTTCACAGACTGCACAGTGTGTTATAGAGTATAAAGAAGATCGAAGAGAGTGACTAGTACTAGTCATCATCGGCTAGTAGTGTCGGTCATCGAGGAGAAACGGGGTCACGATCGCGTAAAAGGGAACAACACACACGCCCGAGACTATCTCTATACATTCATGCAGACGAGCGCGCGCACGATGTCCCCCCCGCGCTGCTATACCGTCTTTCACTCCGTCTACGTGTGTGTGTGTATATATAGAATGGAACGCTGCCTATATATACATATACTGTTAAACGATGTTTTCGTCGGTCTATCAGTGTACAGCACAGGATATACGGAGAGCAGTGTATATCGAGGTCAGCTGTGCGGACTGCTTCCTTCTTTTCTCCAGCTGATGGTGCTCCACTTTTTTCGACACAGCTCTCTCTCTCTCACTCTCCCAGGGTCGAGGACACACTATACTGCTGCTACAACTGCAGTCACCGTTTCATACGCGCTGCAGACGAGCTGCCGGTCGCGTGGGCGCCGCGAAAGTGGAAAGTCGAGGCGTCGAAGCGCGGAAACGACATGATACTATCATCACACACTTGTCCCCCTACTATTGCAGCACATGATTCTATAACACTCGGAAAAGAGAGAGAAAAAATGCTCGCGCGCGCGCGCACGGAACGTCGTCGTGTCCTGAGGCGAGCGCGGCTCGTCACTGACTGAAAGCGGCCGCCGACACACTGACTCGCTGCTGCTGCTGCGCCGCCGCTGCCTCTCTTCCGTCTCGCTCGCGCAGACCAGGCCAGGAACGAATACTCGAGAGAGGGGAGCTGCTATGCTGCGCTCACACATACATGCAGCCGCAGCAGCAGGTTACCGCAGACGGAGATGGAACGAGAGATGCGCCGACGCTCGTACTATGCGCGAGTCATGGGAGAGAGTGCAGCAGCAGCAGCAGCAGCTCTATGGGAGAATATTATTGCTATATATGCAGCTTGAAAATTTTTCGGCTGTATTGCGCAGTCGTCGAGTACTTTCTCTTTAAACAACAGCTGATATGGTGAGAGAAAGAAAGAAAATTATTGCGACGGCGGCGCTTGCGTTATATATTATCAAGGCCGCGCCGGTGCTGGGAGAAAGGGAAATAAATAAATGCACTCGAGTAGTTTGGTGCGAGTAGCATCTCTCCCCGTGTGTGGGTCGTCGTCGTCGTCGTACGTAGTATATACTCGGGGACTCCTGCAGCGGGGAGAGTCAAGAATGCCAGGAGCGAGTTTAGCCGCCAAAGATGCCAGTGTGTGACCGATCCTGTTTCTCCTTCTCTCTGCCCCTCTCTCTCTCTCTACATACCTCGTTCTTTAGTTTCTTTTCTATTTAATTCTCCGTCGTTCTTTCCCCTCTCTCTCTCTCTCTCTCTTTATAACTCTGCTCCCTGTATATTCTCACTCTTGCGCTTCTGATGCGATGCTCGGACGTTTTCGTTTTCACTATTATATTATGTACAACTGCAGCGCCAGTCTCGAGTAATAATGCCACTGCTGCAAAAATGGGACATGTGCAGTGTTGTATAGAGCCGATGCATCGCGCGACGCTTTGTTTTTCAACCGACTAACTCCTGGTCTCTCTTCGATGCTGCTGCTGCACCAATGGGCTCATCGGGGAAACTGGTTTTATATATAGACAAGAGCGAGAGAGAGAAGATTATTTTACTTTTAAATCGGAGCGGGATGCATTAGTCCTCTCGTTTTCGTTTGTTTTCTTCGGATAAGCTTCGGATGACGAGGAGAAAAATCTTCGAGTGCAAAGCTCTTCGTTCCTCTCGAGTTTAGTGATGTAAGACCGCGTTGCGAGATGCGGCTAATTAATGAGCGATATTTAGAATACCGATACAAGGTCGCGGCGATGAGTTATACCCTCGCGATTCACTTACTAAGTATGACGTTTTCGGTAATATTATGCATCGTATATATAAATTTTTCCTTCTTCTTCTCGCACTGGACTTCTCTTCAGTTTCATTCAGCTTTTACAGTCTATAAAAGAAACAGCTCGATCGTAATCAGCAGATATTGTCGCCAAAAATAAACACCCGCCGACGTAAATGCAATAACGCACGAGCTCGACTGATGGACACATACATCCCAATCAGTCGCCATAGAATCGCTCGTAACACGTGGAATTTGCATGTCACACGCAACAATCGTCATCAACGGAGAGAGGGAGAGGGAAAAAATATCCCATCACCCCCTGGTAACATTCCATCGCGCTTCACCTACATCGCGTCAGCGGAGGAAAAAAACAGACCTGCACTGCACCCTCTCGCATCTGCATCAGCCTGTAAACAACACACTCGCCGTAACGCCCATATAAAAGAAGACAGTAATTTCTCATGCGCTCGATTCCCCCCTTTTGATGTAGCCTTCTCCTCATCCGCGTTGCAGAGTATGGGTATTTCCATGCACTGAAACGTGCAGGAGAAAGAAGAAGAAGAAGCAGAAGAGGTATATCAGTGTGCATCATAGTGGGAAAAGCCAGAAAGGTTAGGTGGAAGGGATATATCGAGAGAGGAGAAAGGGACGACGAAGAAGAGTGGGGAGGTGTAGCATAGCATAGCTACCCTGGCCCCCGCCATGACGTCATCCACCTGTTACGCCGAGCGGACATTCTCTGTGTGTGTGTGTGTACCTTAGCCCCGGAGAGTTAGAGCGCAGCGGCGCCTTTACGCGCAATGGTGTGGGATCCCGAGGATGGCTAGGTCGCGCGCGGCCTCTTGCAGCTTGGGTCATGGCCAGGAAAATCAGGCCAGATACTCGCGCGCTCTACTCTCTGGCATTTCGTTCGCTTCTTTCTCTCAGTCGCTCTTGCTCTGCTGTCATTTGACTGAGCTGCGACTAGTTTCCAGTGGAGAAGCTCTCTCTGGTGTGATGCTCTCGTAATGCTTAATTAATTTTAGACTACGCTGAGAGAGAGATGAATTAATGATCCGAGAGTGAGAGGTCGTACATCACAGTCGTGAATCTTTGGGGGACCATTCATCATGACTGTTTGCATCAGCCTGAGGATTTTCGAGAACAGTGTAGTGGGGGATTTACGAGGGTGAGATGGAGTTATTGTTTGAAATTTCATTCATGAGATTTCACGATCGATCTGTGTGATTTGCTATATATTTATGGTATATGATCTTTGCGAAAACGTTGTTCGGAGGTATGATTACAAGTGTTTTTCTATCCCAGCAGCGTCACGCATACTTATGCCCCACATTCTATAAATCAGCAGGTAAAAAAAGAATGAGGCCGTGCTGAGCTTTATTGTGATGATATTAATTAGAGAACACGGAATATATCTTTTCTCGAGAGAGAAAAAAAAATGTCGAAAATAGAAACGACTATTACTCGGCTGATCGATCGATGACGGATTTTTGGCAGTTCGTCGCTTGCGCGGGACTATTTCCGTGTTCGTTTTTCCTCGAAACAATTTCTATAGGTATATACATACACCTTCGAGATAATCGATTTTCGGCGATTGTGATGTAACAGTTCCTTCAACTCGACTATTTATTTTCGTCATCCGACAACTCGCTTGTGACGATAAATATATATATAGTCTCAGCTCACGTGATTAACATTTCAAATTAAAAAAAAAAAAAAAAAACAGACTCAACCATTCCCATTCCGTGTGAGAACATCTATCTCGACATAAAAATCGTAGTCGGCGTGTATATTATACTAATGACTCTATCCGAAGAAAGGAATAATTTGCAAAAATTTACCTAAGCACCTCGCGCTCGCGCGAACAAAAGTGCACAAGCGTCCTGGGAACACGACGCAGAGGCTAATTAGCTACATAATACACTGAATCTCCATTATGATAATAAGAGTAATAAAATATCAGTCGACGCGACGCGCTACAATAAAAAAAAAAGAAAAACCAGAAAAAAAGAAGCATAAGATAATAGAAAATCGGCTCTCGACGTAGTCTATTGTATATTGTGTATAGGCCAGGTTTGTGTTCCGCGCTCTAGCTCGTCCGTATATACGCCTCAAGAGGGGGGTAATGAGCAGAGCGAGAAAGAGAGAGACCGGACATGATTACGGAGTCGCGTGAAGCTTCGCTGAACATCGCGAGGCCTTCGCTACGCATCATGTCCTGTCTCTCTCTCGCGCGCGCGTGCGCGCGCGGGACAAGTCGCTCTTGCGCGCTTGTAGAGTAGTGCGAACAAAAAGTGAAGTTTCCAGTTCTCCGATCTCCTTCGCGGTCTATACTACGAGATCTCGGGAGAAGTGGAGGAAACCCTTTTACGCTGTATATGCCAGATAGAACTGATGTCGACTCAGCTGTTGCTCGTGGAAGGTCAATGCTGAGATTTATATTTTATGGGATGGCCTCGCTGATAAGACATACTTATGCAACGCGCGCTATGGGATTCTAATTGCGTGACTGGCTGAGCGCGAGGTCGGCTGAACTTGTAAAAATGCGAGAGGAAGTTCATTTTTTTGTATGTACTCACATCTGATTCTGTGTCTTAATTAGGGGTGGACCGCTTGGACTTACCTAGAACAGAAAGAATGAAATACGTTATAATATATGGCTTAATTAATATATTTTTTAAATGAGTGTAATACGTATAAAGAGTTAGTTTAAAAGGGGCCTGAAACTTTCCTCTCTCCACGAAGCCACCTCCTCCTCTCTCTCGGTCTATTTTTTCGTGTAATACTCTCCCTCGGCCTTTACAGCGGCGTGTACACGTCGGGCCCCAAGACTCTGTATCTCTATCCACCATCAGCGACAACGAGTAAAGGAGGGGGGCATTATCTCTCCGTCTCTCTCTCTCTCTCGCTCGTGTTCGTTTACAATTTCTCGCTCACGTGCTAACCTCGTATACATTAACTATACGTATATACACGTCCCACCCCGCCGACTCCGTATTTATAATATAACGTAGGTATATCCCTCGTTCGGGAAAAAAACGCCGCGAGTGGAATTTTAATTCCTCCTTCTTCTTCTTCGTCGTCGACGGTATCCTTATTAGTCGGCAGGTATGTGCTGCAGCTCGGCCCAGAAAATTTAAATCGCGAGACAGTCGTTGGATAAGGCTGTATATATGTATATGAGGTAAAAGCGCGGCAGGAAATGGATCGACGTGTGCATATAACGAAAATACTGATGCGAACGAGTGATTGATTTCGAGTAGTGTCGGAACTGAATGGAAACGGAAAAGGGAACGGCCGAGAGGGTCTATACTGTAATAATATGGAAGAAAGTGAATTGAAACGACCTATTGAAAGGGAACTGTACTTTTTTTTGTATTTTGTAACTGGATTCCTCGTGTTTTTTTTCGTAACGCGATGATAACTTGTACTAATAGACCGAATTATGGCAAAATCAACACTTGTCAATTCAAGGCTAATGCGCACGTGAATTTCGCAATATTCTCGCGGCTGCGGAAATGTAGAATTTTATACAATGGGAATTCGCAATATGTGGGTGCCCGTATATCTTATTTCAAAACTAATTCCATCTACATATACACCGCATTTGAATAATAAACAAAGAAAAAAAACGTCCTCATTAATTTGTTATCCCTTTGAACGTTCCGGCATCAGAGTGAACTCGCCGGTTCCCATAGAGCGGCGCAAAAATCAGCGATTATTCACCTAAAAACTTACTCGCGCACGAAACGAGTCTGCATACAAGCCACCTGTTACACGCGCTAACGTCGTCGTCCCTTCGACAAAACTCTCTCTTCGTAAAAAGATTCGCGCGAGTCCATTGTCGGCGCCGAATCCTTCTCTATCTCTCTCTCTCTCGGTATTAGCGCCTTGACCACATCCAGGCGGGGAAGAAGAAGAAGAAAAAAAAAGAAGAGGCCCGGAAGTCGCTCCAAAATTAGCCTCCGAGGATTTCGCACTAAGCTGTATATGCATCCACGTGTGTATACACACTATGAATAAGCGTAACGCACACACATACAGAAGACCGGCCTATGGGCCACATATGGCCCCAAGAGAGAGAGTGTATATCTCGGCTCGACTTCCGCAGGAAAGGAACAGCCTGCGAAGCTTCTTTTCGTCGACGACCTCTTTGCCCCCTGCAATCGCGTGCCTCCATTCTTCTTCTATATATACAGCACTTTTTTAGTAATTCTTCTTCTTCGCGAGACTTGTTTTCCTTTTGTCCGAGTTCTCTTTCTGTTATTCTCGCCGACACTCGCGCGGAGGGTATAAGACTTTTTAATGACGAAGACGCGCCGGTTGTTTTCATTTTTTTGTTTCTTTTTGCGCGCGCGACACATTCGTATAGGTCGTTTTAGCAAGGTTACAGAACGGTCACCTGGATTTTTTCGGCGAAAGCGTCATCAGTCGCCAACTGCACAAAAGAGAATTAGCGAGAGACGACAATGGCTTTCGTGGAATCGACTCTGGATACGACCAGACTCTCTGAATATCTTTAATTCTGACGAGCTGTGAGTTTCGTCCAGAACAAAAAAAAGAGGACTAAAGTAGAACAAAACGAGAAAGAGACTCCTCAGCCATTTTTTTACAAGCTTCCGGTCAATTATATACTCGACTCGCGCTTGTATAATAATAGAGCAATTCCAGTCGTTGTGTATGCACAGGACCTGGGAATTTTCAAAGTCAAGCGCGCGTTTTCGAAACAGCTATATTCTCACAAAACGCGCGACTTTTTCCCGAAGAATTTACGAAGGAAAGGGCTCGAGTCACAGTCGTCCGCTATTCTCTCCTCGTTGTATTTTTTTTTCTAATCTCTCTCCTTCTGTGCCGCTCGGCTGCTCTCACAATTGCGCGCATGCAAATTCCCCGCGGCGATTCTCACGCGCTCGCGTTCCTTCTCTCGGTTTTGCGGCAAACGGCCGACTTGCTGTAGTGTATATATAGTGTACTCACACATACACATACACAAGATCAACGTAACAAAGTGCCTTTTAGCTCTTGGGAACACGCCGAAACCTAACAAAAATACGTGTATCCTTCGGCAATTTTTTACTTCGTCTCGCGCGCACCTTTGTTCTCCCGCCGAAACTTTTGGCTTCTCCTCTTTCGCGCTGCATCGGTCTCTAATCCGATGCAGAAATTCGAGATGCACGTGGTGTACATTCGATCGCCTTCCTTCTCTCTGTGTGTCTATGAGTATAGCATGCAAATTTTTCGTGGGCTCGTTAGTCGAAGAGAGAGACTATACTCCGGGAATTCCGTATTGTTGCTCGAGTTTGAATGGACTCTCTGCGTTCTGGAGGACCAAAGGAGCGAGTGAAGAAAAGGATTTTAATAAGTGTGTGTGTGTGTGTATATATATATAGAAGCTTTTGGCGAGGCGTGTAATTCGAAACTTGCTGCAGAGTTATTGGCTGGAAAGACCGGGGATTTTGCATTTCTATGAGTGCTTTTGAGGAAATTTATGCCCGATGGAGAGATGTTTGAAATTTTGGCGGCGAGATGGTTCTTTTTTTTCTTTTCAAAAACGCAAATTCGTTAGAATGACGGCTTGAATCGCTTCTAACTTCCTGAATTTTTTAATATTGAAATTTTTCTAATTCGGATTTGAGAAATGGCGATACACACAAGGACAATTTTGGTAAAAAAAAAAAAGCTATCCACAACAAGGTACGAAAACCAGTTTTCATTATCGACCTTGAATACTTATAAGGCACACGCATAAATTTTATACTCTCAATCTAGAAAATCCTGATGGATGTATGACTGATTTCAAATCGTGTGAGATTAACGCCCCCTTTTTCGAATCTCCAAGTCGTATGAGAAACCTCTCTCGTTAATTTTCCTACAATCTGAAAATAAAATACGAAATAGAGAACGTGAAAACTTTGAGCGAGGCGTCTTTAAAGGGACGAGAAAGGGGTATAGAACCGCTCGAAACGGCGAAAATAGCAAAAGAATGAGGGAGAGAGTCTCTAGCCAGTAACCTAATCTCCTTAGGAATTTCGGGCATCGAACGCTCATACACACACCGGGGTATAAATATATCCCTCTCTCTTTCTCGGTCAGGTAGTAAGAAGGACTCTCAGTTCTCTCTCGGGAGGTTTTTGACTCGAATCTTGCAATGGGGGGCATTTTTTTTCCTCATCTCAGAGCCGATAATACAGCACTCATTTACCTGAGTGACGCGATGAGGTAAGAAAAGGGAGAGGGGGTGAATGACCTAACGGTACACAATACACCGATGGAAATCTTTGGGGCAGCTGCTGTGTAGGAGTAGTAGGAAAGGGAGAAAACTTGCGTGTTTTTGTCCGTGTTTTTTTTTAGGTTTCATTTGCTGAGTCACACACAGAGCGGAATTTCGGGGAATGAAAATCGTCGAGATTTATTGCTTTGCGCAGGAATGACGATGAAGACACTTGTCCTTTTTTTTCCCTCCCGAGAGTTGTCCTGTATAAATCATCGGCGTCTGTTTTTCTTGACCGATTTTTGGCTTTCCAAACGCGCACTTATATACGAAATAATTAGAAGCCTATATAAAGCTCACGCCCCAAAGGGAGCAGTATTAAACGGCGTCGAATATTATTTACAACAATATAACGGCGGCGCTCTCGGAGGAAGTTGACCTGTTGCTCGTAAAAGCACCGTAAATTCGGTAGCCCGAAGCCAAGAAGAAGAAGGAGGAGGAGAAGGGGGAAAGCAATGTAAGCGTCTGCGGCGGCGTCAGCCCAATTCGAGTCGGCCTTGGGAATGAAAACGAGACAAAACGCGGAAGCAGCAGCAGCAGCACCTGCTGCGAGCAATACACACACACAGCAGAGCTCATTCCCCCGCGACGATCTGCTTTCGAGGCGACTTGATTTATGTGGCTTACTCGCCTGTAAAATTGCACCTCTTCTTTATCTACGCTCTGCTTTTTTCTCTGTCTCTCATTCTATTCTTTTATTATAATTCGCGCGAGCTCGTTTTCTACTTTTCTCTCCAGTATCTCTCTCTCTCTAGCGTGTATAATTAATACCTATATGCTGCTGCGGCTCCTTTTCGTCAGATATTTTCAGGCAGATAGCCGGCAGAGGTCGTAATTTTAATTGCGCGAGCTAGCGCGGCGAGATACATGACAGGAAACGAGCTGCGATAGTTAGTTTTCTAGCTTTTATAGTTCTCTCTTTCTTGTAACTATCAACAATCCTTGTCATAACATCTATATACTCGCGCGTCTTCTTTACGCGGCTATGCAACATCACACACCGAAGGGATATATGTTTGACGAGTTTATTTGAAAAGCCGCAGACGTTTTCGCTCTTGATTTACATTAACAACAAATTCGTCGCTGCGCATAAATCAAGCGAATATTCATCCTGTGTGCGAGCAAAAGTGTAATAACCATGACAAACCAGCTCGCGAGAAACGCCAAACCGATGCGTCCTTCAAAAACCCGCGATCCCACGCAATATACATCGAAAACAAAAAAAAAACGCACAAAGGCCGGAACGATCGTCTCGCCTAATCGGCAAGAGTAGAAGAAGAAAAAAAACAGGCGCGTGCGTGGGCTCGTCGATCTTATATGCACACACGTGCCCGCGGCTCTAGATTTTCCGCGAGAGATGCAGTGTGTGAGCTGCCACGTCAGAGTTTTTCGCATCAGTATGCGAGCTTCAGCGGGTGTGCCGTCTCGGCCTTGAGAGTTGAACACGACTCTATACTACTACTACTGCTGCTGTGTAAGTAAAAGAAGAAGGAGGAGCCACTGAGAGAGAGAGAGAGAACAAGAGGCACGACTACGCTGCACACTGCACACGGCTCAGGGTCTCGGGCGTGCAATGGCGGAATTGTAATAAAAGGAGAACTACTACTACTACTACTCCTGTGTATAGTGTGGCGTAACTCTCAGCCGCGGCGGCACACACACACACACACGCGCGACTTTTATTGTTCGCTTTGCTACTGCGATGCTAAATTTGGCGCGCGCGTTTCGAATGCTCTCCGACGACTCTTTTTTTTTCGCGCATATGAACGTGCGCCGGATTATTTTTGTTATGACACGAGACTTTGCTCTGCGATGATAATGATGAAAAAGTGTCGACGCGCCAACGCCATCTAGGATATTAGACTCTGAGTCACACCTATATACGTGTGGCATATCGACTAGCCAATCGAATCGGAGAAAAACGAAAGAGGAGAGAGAGAGAGAGACGAGTTTTATCGTCGGACCGGATTCCGTGTGTTTGCCAAGCTCGCTTTTTCGTCTCTTGATTGAAACTCTCTCGGTTTAATTGTTCTCTTCGGTCGACCAGTCGTTATTTCGTTCTTGTTATATAGTTATATATACGATTGAGAATATAGCACACGCGAGAGAAAAATTTATATTACATCCGTGAACTTGACGTGCGTTTCGATTTCTGATGCGTATATTACCTGTAACGCGAATGTATATATAAGTGACAGTAATTTGCCGCGTCGGGTGATAAAATTCTCCCAAGGTTTTTTAGAAGTAGTAAAGAAGCCGTAAAGAAGTTTGATGAAAAATCCTTTTGACGAGAGACAGTATACTTTTGCATTTCGCTTCTCCCGGAGATCCGGTAGGCTGATTCTTGCTTTGTTTTTACGGCTCTTTTATACACGTTTCGTCGGAACACACACTCACACAATGAATGTCACAAAAATTGGAGACTCTACGTTTTTTATTGGCTGCGACGTTATGTCTTTCTTTCTTGCAACAATCACGCGCGTTTCGTAAAAACCGTAAAAACTTGGCCGGACTATATAACGTGTCGAACTCGACACTTTTTTTTATATAGCACTGCTGATGTCGTTTTTCTTTTTTTTTTTTGTAATTGTCATTCGGCGCAAACTATATAATAGCCGCGATGACGAGGAGGAAAAAAGCGCCTCATTGTGCAGGCGTAATCACAATGTTTTAATGTATATAATGGCTCAATATAAGCTCATTTTTGTGGGTTGGAAAAAAGTTATATTCACATCATTGAAAAGTTGACGACGATTAATCATGCTAATGCGTGTAACTTGAGCATAAATAAGAAGCGTTGCGCGATGTTGCGCTGACCCCTTTCGATTAAAGATTCTCCGTCACTACGTGCATATTCTTTATATATTTTTATTGCAATACAGTCTGACATTAGCAAACATAAAATAATCTGCCTTTTAAATCATCATCAACGGTGATGATGATGTATGCAAAGCTAAAGGATGCGGTTTTACGTTACTTTCAGCTTTATTGCGAATTGAATAAATTTCTGGTTATATAGGCCTACTTATAGAACAGCAAAGAAAAAAAATAATGAATCTAGCATAAAAATAACTCGTGCGATCATTATTATCGGAGGGAGAGAGAGCCAGAAAGAAATGATGACGTATCAGAGAGACATTCGAATATTCTTTATACTTGCGACGACAACGCCTCGAGAATATCGGTAATGAGTTTCCAGAAGAAAAAAACCACTCTCAAACTTTCATTATTAAATCAGAATATATCCAGTATAAGAACGAAGGCAATCTCGAAAAATCTCAAAATATCTCCTATCGAGACAGCATCCAAACCTAATTACAAGAAAAAAAAGCATAATACACATCTCGCGAAAGTAAACAAGTCCCGCTGCACATAAGTATATGTATATAACTCGTGCCCGTGCGACACTGACCTGCGCAACACATCAGGCTCGTAACCCGGCTGATGCTGCGACGCTCGCGCGAGTCTACCGGGGCAGGGCTGACCGTGGTCTCATCTACGCCACCCACGCAAAACATCAAGGACCACCAGCCAAGTGACCTCGGTTCCTCTTCTTCTCTAGCTAGAGAGATGTGCTTTCAGAAGGGTCATATTATACGGTATATATATATGGGATTAGTTCTGCGGATTTCGGGGCGAAGGTTGCGAGGAGATGAGGAACTGGGTTGAATGGCGAGTGGGCTTGACGGGCTTTATGAATGGACGCGGTTATGCCGCCGAGTTTTAAAGCGATTCGTTATTATTATTATTATTGGGAAAATTCGTTTAGACCCACCGTATAACTTCGTTTCCGAATTGAATTTCATCCCGTTATATTCAAATTATCAAATTACGATAATATTTCGTATATGCGATCGTTGAAAAATACATGTATATGTCAGAATTGAATAATAAAGCTCCGCAAAATCGCAGTGTGTTGAGCGCGCAAGAAACAATATCGCTATTGAAATATTTCTGCAAGGTAAGCGATTCGTCAAAAAAAAGAAGAAAAACAGTTACTCCCGCAGCCAGAGTGCATGACTCAAGCCTTTTTTCTCTCTTTCACAAGCCTCACACGCGCACTGCACGCACAGCGGCATTTTCATTAGCATAAAGCGGCCGCGCAAAAATATTATTTTCTGTGTGTGTGCACGCCTTATTAAAAATCACACACCCCACGGATCAGCTGACTTTTATCACAACAATTGAGCCCTGCCCACTTATACGCTCGTAACGAGCTTACATAAACCCGCTGGATTTTACATATTGAAAAAAAAAACAATCATTCGTCGCGTGTCAATGGCGGCAGGAGTTTATACATATATATATATCGCTCTCGATCACTTATGCTAACGAGATTCGTCGTATCTTATTATTTATTAATGTAAAGCGATGCTTTTGCAGCAACACACTCGAGCTTCAAGTGCACGTCTGCTCCGAATGGATATGATTATGCCGCAGCCGCAGAAGATGGATGTTTGACCTTAGAAATTAATAACTCCAGTATAGAGCCGACGAGTATATTGTGGCTTATATAATTAAGTGATTATCCCGGGCGCGTTTGGTTTGACCGCCGCATCAGCTGGCTTGATAAATTTAATTTTCGTCGCTGCGCGATACGATGAAAATTAATATTTCTGCCGCAGCATCGGATGTATTAGCCGCGGCCGTGTGGCAATTTAATTTTAATTGTAAATTGCGTGGGATTTTTAATTACAACCCCGAGGTTCGTTAATCTACTTCGTAATATATGCGCGTGTATATAGGATTTTTTCGCTTCGGAATCGATGTTGCGGACTTGATTACGACAAAAACATAACGAGAGTTGCAATTAATCGAGAATAAAAACAAACAGTATCGTTCGCATAAAATATAGAATATGAAACTATATATATACGCGGAGTAAAAAGAGAGGACGACAGGGATGATCAAGATGAAAATCCGATCGCTGAAAGCAATAAAAGCGAGCTCAATCAACGTCCGCTTCATACGTATAAACAAAGAGCTTTCATCTTCGACGTATATTAAAAAGTCAAAAATCCATCCCTCTCGCAGTGAAAAAAAAGAGAAAAAAATCACCAAAAAAAAACAGACAGAAATCCACCACATCAGCAGTAGCAGTAGTCCACAAAGAAACAAAGTGAACGACGATCAATTGCGCCTCGACGTCATTATATGTACGCTCCCCCCCGTGTCGTACAAGTACACACACGTGCGCGCGCGCGCGTGGAAGGGAGAGACACGGGGTGGTATATAGCCACCCCCGACGGCGTCCTTCGAAAATGGCTCGAGGTCGCGGGAATTAGGCCAAGCGCGCGCTCTGGCCCCATTCGACGCGCTCGGCTACCCCTTCGTCTGTATATACATATAGTGTATAGTCGCGCGCGCCCTCGCTCCTCTTTCGACGGTCTTAAATTCTGGCTGATGCTGTACCGAGAAAGAGAGAGAGCTGTTCTCTCCCTCTTCTGCATTGTTAGAGAACTACTGCTGCTGCCCCTTCGATTGTTCACTGCTGCTGCATGTGCATACGTGCTTGATTACTCGCGAGAGCTCGAGATCTCTCTTTCAACGTTTTTTTTTTTTTGCATCGGGGATTGTGTCGTGGGAATAATCGAGCGAAATGGTCTCGTTTTTTGGAGGAATTGCAGATTGTGTAAGCTTGTTTAATGTTTATAATTATACGTGGGTGATGTCGCGAGTTTTTAGAAATTTAGATGTTTAAATATTCATTTTGCATGATTATTTCTTTTGACTTTCCAATCGAATGCCTCGATGACACAGAATCGAAAATTAAAAAAAAAAAGACAAATTCAAACTCACCGGCACACATGGCAGCAAAAAACTTTTGAACCCGATTGTCTGCACGCGATGCAGCGGCAGCAGCACACATTGAATCCAAGCCCTAATAGAGAACCGGCTGATGCACTTTTGTTATTCTCCATCGCTCTCTGCGCTTGTATTATTAAAAGAGGCGCGCGCGCTTACGGCTCGATTGTTTTCGCGGCGTTTCTCTTTCTCTCCCTGCGCGCCCGGGTTATCGGGCCTCGGGATCGTGCAGCGCTCCGAGATACGCTTGGGCAATTGCAAAATCAAGGGAGTAGCCGACTATATAATATGTATACACGTTATATAGCTCTCACGTATAATTAATCGAGTATGTATGGGATATATATTCGAGAGAGAGAGAAAAGTGAGGTGAAGATGTAGAGACAATGCGCCGGCGTTTGTTGCATTGGAAAAATCTTTATTTATCGATAGCCGAGTTTATTACGAGAAGTACTCGTGTATACGTTACGCAAAGGTGAAACAAAAGACTCGACAAAACGTTCGCTGATTTTTCTGAATTTGCGTGATTACAAGCCGAGTATACAATGGGAACAGCAAGAATGCCCAGATGTTATCAATGAAAATTGATAGACTACAAAATAAAAATAAAACTCAACAAAACACTGCAAGGCGCACATACAATAGCACAAGTAGCAATGACGCGTACACAAGGGCTGTCCAGTGCAAACGAGCGGACAGGGTCACTCGTTGCGTCTGTGACCCAGTCGCTCTCGCAGGACACACACACACACAGCACGTCTCGCCGCCTCCTGCGTTACATTCCCCTCTCATGCTGCTGTCGGCTGACCCGATTTCCCCGGCACAGCTTTTCTCTTTCCTTCTTCCGCGCGCATCCTCCGTCTGGGCTGTGCTGATGCTCTCCCCGGGACGACGCGTAACTAGGTCACAGGCAGATATATAACGACATCTTCTTACCCCCTGTGCAACGCAGACGACTGGCTATGAGCTTTTCCACCCCCGCCTGTTTTTTCCTGCGGCATTTTTTATTCAACGCTCCTGCGGTGTGTGTAGGTATTAACGTTACTGGGTCGCACGTGTCGGAACTGAATGAAGTTTATCGGTCCGACAAGCGCAGATCAATAGACGCACTAAATACTTATGTGCTTGGACAGCGAATGATTATTATTGAAATGATGCGTGTTGGAAAGACGAAATGTGATTTGAGCAGCTGACGTCTGTGTTTTTGTGTCTTCATGAATGGTATATTTCGGTTTTTCAACTGTGTTAATAATACCGAGCACAGTTGAACTTACGACGACGAATTCCACGGGTAGCAGCGTTTTTACGCCAAGGCGTTCGAGTACGACTGTTTATTATATATACGTATATATCACGCTTTCCCAAGGTCCGTTCTGTTTACAACGGCCGTACATGTACACGACTCGCCTTCAACTTGCCTCAATGCTATTATCGCGTAATGAAGTAATTATTTTTTTCCTCGTCAATGTAGCATTAACGTTTTTTTCGCATCAAACGAATCAAGCTATACATAACTTGGTCGGCATCGACCCTAAAGAAAGCAAAAGTTCAGAGAATCACACACACTTTCCTGTTATCATCAATCTTCACCACACCCCTTCAAGACATCCCAAAATGACCACCACAACATACGTAAAAAGGGTGCATAATACATCCCAAAAGCTCGACTCCGGAACTTTCACTCTCACGAGCCCTTGTCTACGTATATATTATACATGTATACAACACATCGACGTGTCGGGAAATCGCACGACGACGACGACGACGACCTCGGAGGGGCCGAGGACAGGCGGAAGCTGCGGGGGCGGCCGATGCGCAGTTAACCCAAATAATACACACTCACACACGTGCGCGAGCTAGAGCTGAGGGGAACATACCACGTGTATCGATTCATTTTGGAACGCATTGTCTGTATATATACTGCGTCGTCGCGACGACGACGACGACGCTTCTCGAGAGGGTGGCTGATGCTTGTTATTTTCGTGTACAGCAGAGACGATGAGTTATATGCGGGTCGATGGATTCTTGGTTGGTATATCTCTCGTTTGAGATATTGCCAAATATATAACGAACTGCTTATTATCGTAATCGTACGTGGAAAATAATTATACGATTATCAAGGAGAATGGCGCAATTAACGCATAGAAATCGCACTACTGCGAACGATGTCCCTCTAAAGCACACACGCATGCGCACGGCGTACATAATATAGTGCGCGTGTAAAGTCATCTATGCAACATCTCTCCCCCTCAGCTGCAAGCATGTATTTTACAATTTCCGTATCTCAACAGCCTGCAAATCATGCCAGATGTATATATAAAGAAATTCCTTTCTCAGCGATAGCGTCTCTTGGAAAACCGCACACATAATACACACACGCACACAACGAGACATCTCGCCTACTCGTATAACCATAAGCCATCAGCAGCAGTATAGCGCATCTCGTGCATTAGCCCGCTTTTTCTGCACTATGTAATTTCAAGAGTCAAACACTTGGTCGTGGGCTTCCCGTTGTCGCGTGTATATATAGTATATAGTATGTGCCACCACTGCCCTCGCTCGCGGATGATTATACCCACTATATAATACCGGCAAAAATCCAGCCTCGTCCCGCTATGTTAACCCTGTCCGCGGTGCGGTCTCTATATATACAATATACAATATACAGCGAGACGCGAGTCAAAAGAGACTCGTATAATTGCGGGTCTGTATAGCGAAGCGAATGTCCTCGACTGTACGATATAGGTGCAGCGTGCAAGCATAGAGTTACGCAACGCGACGTATAAATACACCACGATAGAGTTATATACTATCTCTCATGCGGAATCGCACCCGCATGTATATAGGTATATACACTGCACTGAAGCGTCGGCGGTGGCAGAGTTTTCCAGATGAGGAGGCGCGAATCAGTGCCAGAGGTGGAAAGGAGAGAGAAGGTTGAGGTCTGCGCGCGCGTTCGAGGTCGGCTCCCTCACTTTCCCACACTTGCCGCCGCCGCCGCCGCCGCGCGAGTGCAGCGCTCGGGCTTTTGACGCATAATTTGCGCGAGTTTATATTACGTGTGTGCAGTATACGAAGAGCTTCCTTTTTTAGAGATATGTGTGTGTAACTACTGCTGGATGAGCTGTGGAAGTAGGTTCTAGCACTGTGTGATATGATGGACGACTGAAAATGCGAGCTTTTGATGATGGGAGTGTCTGATATTTTGTGTGCATGTGTGATTACGCGGAGAGACTGGATGCGTGGAGTGTGTTTTTACTTACAATTAAAAAAACATTTGCAGAGAGAGCCTGGACTCGATAGCAGCGTTACCACGAGCCGCATATCAGCGTCAAATAACAGGGAAAACGTACATAATGGGAAAATACCGTTTGATAATATCGTATATATACGCTCTCGCTGTGGCTTTCAATTGTTCCCCCTCGCTCTCGTCGTGAGCTAAAGAAAGACTCGAGTCTCGTGTCCCAACAAGCAAAAGGCTCTATATAATACTTTGGATGTACATAATATGTACGCAACGAGACCCTTAATATATACCTGCGCGAAGAAAAGCCAAGATTTCCATTCACCGCATGACAATGTTGAGCGAGAGTCAAAATAAACCCTCAAGAGAGACGACCCCAGGTGGCCGGTTTAATAATACGTATATATTTTGACACCATCTATTTTTAAAATTTCTTTCTAAAACATTACGCCCGTGAAAATCCCAAGGAGTATAACACTTGTAACAAACCCGTCCAACTTCCGGCACGATCCCAACGACGACAATAAAAAAAACTGCATATTCCGGCTTATCCTCCCGACGACTATAGCGCATCACACGAAAACAAGAGCGAGTTAGTATATACAGCCGCAGAACAAGCCCCTCCTTGCGCAACCCGTAGGTTATACGCACGCCGCGATTACGCGGGAATTTGCGCTCGTTCCACAACTGCTGCTGCTGCTGCTGCTGCTGTTCGCACAGTATAAGAAAGGAAAGGGCTGATGCCTATGAACGCATCGATCGTAGCGAGTTTACGCGGTTTTTGATGGATGTTCGTGGGATACGCTCGTTTGCTTGGGAAATAATAATTTTTATATTAAAAACATAAAACGAGGATTATTTTGAATCGACACTGCGAGCTCTACCGATAATAATTTCAGAAATTCCACGTAGTAAACGAGAGAAGCCGAATAAATCACGGCCGATATAATAGAGAAATGAAAAGTGGCGGATGACGAATCAAAAGTTGTCTAAAAATAAGAATGAATCTTAACGGCGCGCATAAAACGCGTATGCCATTAAGCTCTCTCTCTCTCTCAGCATTACTCACACCCCTATAAACCGCATTCGATGCGTTAACTTTAATAATATTTTCCTATCTATACACAACGATGCTCATTCTCATATATATTTATTGCACGCTTGTGTGCGCATATAAATCGCTCGTATTATCGAGCCAGAGAAGAAGAAGAAGAAAAAAAGCAGACATCGACCACTTCGCTCGGCTAAACAAACACAAGGACCACGAGCCTCTCCCTCGGACCTCATAAATTTCAATTTTATCACTGACCGAACGCGACACCTGTACACACACACACACGCAGTCGACGGCCTGTGTATAATTGCAATAAGACATATATATATATATATATCCCCCCGAGAGACGTATCTCATCGTAGCGATCTCGCGAATGCCAAGAGCAGAAAAAAGAGCGTCTCGAAATGAAAAGGAGAATTGAGCGCTCTCGCTCGTCAGAAATCGGCCAAGTGCAAAAATCGACGGGACGTGAATCAGCGACGATGTGTGTGTGTGTGTACATATACATACATGTATATATTCACGAGTGTATAGGCTATTTAATGGCGCGCGCTCGCGCGAGCAGCTCGTCAAAGTCAGTGACTCGGCGCGGGCCAAACGAAGAGGAGAGCGAGCGAAATAGCTGCGAGCGCGGGTTTGTACTATCTCTTTCGCTCGCCGCGGCAACAGGTACGACGAGGACAATGCTCTCTGCCAAGGATAGCCACTCGCTGCTGCTGCTGCTGCTGGTCCGCCGCCACATCTACATGCCTGCTGACCATCTCTCTCTCTCTCTCTCTCTCTCTCGTTCTCTCTATACTTACGTGTATATATATACTTGATAGACCTGTACGATTTATACATATACACCAGACGTGTATACACTTTTGAATTGAATTTCTCGCGACCTTCTATCCTATAACACACTATGTCAGAAATACCTTCTACAAGACACACAGCGTTCTATATAGCATATCGAGAGTATAGAAGACGCAGTTATCCGGCAGCGAGGTGGTATAGCGCGAAAACCGGATTTCCCGCCGCTCGCGCTCGACTGTGTGGGGGAGAAGAGCCGCCTGGCGCCACCTGTTAGAAGGACAGTCAAGCTCAAGGGCCGTCGCGCGCGACGTCAGCCGCACACGAGAGATGGCGGTTGCTGCATGCTTATCCGGGGAGATTATTCGCTCGATCTTTCTGTACCTATACTCGGTTCGCGAAAAATTCTTAGCCCGATCCCCCGCGCGGCGAGAGACGTAACTTCGGCTTTGGTGCAGCAGTTGTTATTGAGGAAAGTCGGAAATGTGTATTTTATACGCCTCCGAGATGCTCGCGGATTTTACACTCTGGCCACGGCGCTGCATATTAGCAAGTCTAAACGGGTGACGGCGGCGAGCCTACACTATCGATCGGCTTTTAATTCCCGGCGTGTAACACGCGGGCGCCATATCGTCAAGCCCGCATCTCTCTCTCTCCGTCTGCATCCCAGCCAAGAGAGAAAGGAAAAAAGAGAGCAGGGTCGCGCAAAAATTCAAATTCGCGCCGGCGGGAAATTCAAAAGTAGAGAGAGAGAGAAAGAGACAGACGGAAGACCTTCGCCGATTTAGGTCAGACGGGCGCACGCACCGATAGTGCGCTGATAAGGTAGAGCGTCTGATTACGAAGCAACGACCTACATCAAGCGCCGCGAGTCACTGCGCCTCTGTACATACGTTTTCTTGTGTATGTATGTGTGTGATACACTATACACGTCATGCATGCGCGAGTTACGTCTATTCTCTTGTGTGTGTGTATGTGTGTAGGTGAGCGCGTTCAATGAGACCAAGCACATGACTGCTGCTGCAACTTCTAACTCTATTATCAGTGGATATGTGTGTGTGCACAGTACGGGACGACGACGAAGAGGAGAGCATCAGGCCATGCTGTATTTTGCTTTTGAGCGTTTATCTTGACGACGCGAGTACGGAGCATTTTGTTTTCGTGTGTGCAGTGATCGTCGAGTCGGTTATCTTCGAGCATGCAATCGAGATGGTGTGTTTCTGTACTGTAATCCCAGTTTGATATAGTTTATTTCAGCCGATTGTTATACGGTGAAACGTCGTAGTGTTTCTGATAGGAGGAAAATTGGAATTTATATACGTCAACGATGAAGATTATATGTTTCGAGAGGAACAAGGATATTTATACATCTCGTAATTGCGCGTTAAGGCAAGCGTAAACAGCAGAGCGAGATATATTCCGATCCTGAAATCCTTTATATACTCTATACTCTTTATACTTTTTATATAAGGGACAATATTATTGCGCAGACGTCCCTGACTCCTTTTTCTTGTTTACTCCTCGACGACTCGCAATGTGTTTTTCTCTCTTCCAACACAGCTCAAACAACGACTTTCATTGTCGGCGAGCCGTGTATACGACTTTTCGCTGCCGCTATATACTGCTGCACACATAGTATTTTTACGAAGCTCGAGAGCTCTAAAAATAACCGTTTCGAATGTACTACATTCTGCGATATTTATTTCAAACCCTCGATATTCTATACTCTCTTTTCGAAAACCAACGAAAATCTAGTTTCCCGATTTATTTGTTTACAACAAAACATTCTCTCCCTCTATCAACACAATAAAAAATAACGATCTGCCCGCAGTGTGCGCTCGAGCGAAACGTGGAAAAAACCGGTTCCTTCGTATACAGTATGCAAAACGACGACGACATCAGGAGCGAAAAAAAAGTACACATCGCGCGTGCATCGGAAAGGGAGCAATTATATAGCCGGTAACGGGCCGTCGTACTGCGGTCAGTGTGTTACGCGAAAAAAAAGAGGTGGAGTCTCGCTGAATTATTATTCCTCTCTCGAGAAGGAGAGAGATGGAAATCTCTCGCTGGCGGAAAATCTTTCGAGCATAGTCTCGTCGCTGCGCGCGAGGAGAATAAAGGCGAGAAAGACAGACGGAGAGAGAAATAAACGAGCTCGAGAGAGAGAGAGAGAGAAATGCACGCCCCTGGCTGTCTACCACGCTGATAACGCCTGATAAGCCAGACGAAGCGAATATAGCTCTTCGTTCGCTGCTGGTCACATTGTGTGCTGCGCTATACACTGCTTCTATACTCGTCGTGCGAGAGAAAACGCTATCGGACTGCTTTTCTCTCGCACGACAACTGCAGCTTCTTCATTTCCACGCGCCGGCTTGTCGTATACTAGTTTTGGATTTTAGCTGGATTTACTGTAAACTATACGAAATTATTTCCAGTCTTCTTATTATTATTATTATTACATTAGACTTGCGTAAAGTGCAGATGCTTCAGCTTCTTTCACGCGTTACGTAAGAGCCGCATTATATTTTCTGTATAATTCATCCGACGCTCCCTCTTGCGTAAATACTTTTATCCTAAATCTATATATTATTATACCGAGAGAGAGAGAGAGAGAGACGACTGAAAAGAGGCTGACGATGCTGCAGCTTAATTAATTTTTCTTCCAGTCGTCGTTACGACATCATCTCGTCATAAACGATATCGATACTTTTTTGTTCTATATACAGTTACGTGCGATTCTTCCAACGAGCTAGCACATTTCATCATTATAGATACCGTCCTATTCGAAAGAAGGGACACTTCGCAATTGTTTACGCATCGACCCGCTCATTATGTGGGTCGTACACGCGGCTAATTAATTGCGCAAACGCACACACCTCTATAATAACCCCCACTCGTCGTTACCGCAGTAAAAAAAATCGAGGAAAAAAGCTCTCTTATACACTACGCTGCGAACTCATCATGAGGGTACACGTGCAGACGTACAGTCTCTTATCCTCCTTCCTTCCTTCCAGATCCGCGGCTCGATTACCCGGACCCGCATATACAGGCGCGCTTACAAAACTCGTCGAGCCATGGAAACACTGCTCTGCATATTGTGCTCTCTTGCTTCTAAATATACGCGCATTATATTTAGTCGATTCGGCAGAGGCGCTCTTGCTAAATCGACGTGTGTGTATATAAAGGTGTGCAGGTTTTATTGTATTTTTAGGAAACAGAAATTTGGAAATAATCTCTTTATACGACGATCGTTGAACAGAATGCTTTCAATCGAGACTCGCTTGATTAATTAAGCGAAGCTTATGCAATATACATTCTATTTTCAAAGCCAAAGTTTAATGATCTTAAGTGCATTAAATAATAGGCGCGAGCAAGCGACAGAAAATCGATTCTCTCCGGCATAAATGCAGCACCCGATTCATTTCGTGCAGTCTCTACTCGTATATTGATTATTAAATTATATGTAAGTAAGCCATCTATCTTTACCGCTCGCCGACGACTGGTCGAGTGTATGCATTATAATAAAACGTCGATTTTCTGAACCAAGCGGTAAAAAAAACCCAATAACAATCCTCATTCGTATTATATATGAGAAATCCCAGAGAAAAGCACATCAAGTGTAATCAATCCGTCGAATCTCATAAATTTCCCCATCAATAATCCCGAGCCGGCGAAATATAACGAGCCGCGCCGATACAATAAGCCACACTCACACAAAGCCTGCGCGGATATCAGATCCGTGAGAAAAGGAGGCGATAGATATAGGTGTACAACAAGTTCGAATCCGCGATGAAAAGGCCGGTAATATAACGTCATCGCGCGAGTGTTACGGCAATATAATAAGCGGCGCTTTTCGCAACCTGTATAATACATATACAGCTGGAGAGAGAGAGAGAGACACGTTGCAGTATAGTGTAGCCTTAAGAGGAAAGTAGGGAAGGAGGTGAAAGAGAGCGAAAAGAAAAGACATTCCGCGCCTACTCGTCCAGCCGTTTCCGCGTGTATATACGAGTATACCGAGAGGAGTTTCCCTCCGTAGGCGGTTGTGTCGGCTTTTTCCACGGCGAGTTACGTGCGAGAGAGGAGATGCGTTAACCTTGTACTGCATGATGACTCTTCTCCGAGGTGGGAGTGATTATCGTTGAGATTCTCGTCGACTGACTCACTCACGTGTGTCGATTATCTGTGAATTGCGATGCCGCATTCATTTGTGTATCAGATTTATAATTGTACCGATGAGAAACTGCTTGGAAATGATGAAAAAACAAGAAACAATCGTTTTTCTCTTTGTTATCCCCTCATTACGTACGCAGAGAGAAAAGGTGTTTCTCGAAAACACATATAGTACGGCAGCCAGCGTGGATTTTCATCTATTCTCTCGCGGAAAATATTTTCGTAGAAAGTGCGGATGATGATGAGCGCCTGTTAGAAAGTACAGTTACATTTCTAATGCGCCATTAGCAATGTAAATAAAAAAAAAGTCTCTCTCTCTCTCTGCGCAATATATTATATATACCTTTACCGCGAAAACCGTACGCTCCAGGAGATCCCCATCAGAAACACACAACGAGAACTGTGTGTATGCAGAACGTTCGCGGAAAAAGAATGTAATCGCGCAATGCGTATATCTATATATATAATTTACTTCCGACAATCATGAATATTCACGTCTCAATCGTCGCTTCATTACTCAGCCATCATAGCATCAGATCTCCCCGCGCACTTTATATTCCCACGACGGAAACTGACCGAAGAAGAATCGCGATGATAGCATGCCTCGCGTGGGCGCTAAAACGTCGAGCAATTCAACCCAGAGAAAATCTCTCTATAATATAGCTATAGAGAGAGACTCGGCGCGCACCTTGCACAGCTCTCGTCGTGACTTGACTCTCAGTATGGCAGTAGTGTGCATCAGCAGCAGCAGCAGAAGCGAAACGAGAGGCGTGAACGCGACCTGACGTCACATCCGCGCGTTCTGCTCTCTTTCTCGCGCAACTGGAGCAGGAGATGAATCTCGCTTTTCTCTCTCTCTCTCGTGCCTAGTTTGCACAGCGTCGACGATAAGGAGGAAAGAGAGTCGCTCTCTGCTATTGCTGCTCTGTGTGGGAGGACGACGATCAGTGGCTACGGAGATCACGGTCTTCTTCGCCTTCTTCGGCCATTGTCTTGCGTGATTTCATTTCATTTGACGATTGTGAAATGTTTTGGAAGGATGAGCTTGATGCGCGGTTTCAACTGGATTGATGGATGTGTGTCTTTTTTTTACTGGTGTCATCGACGATGAAATTCTCGTCGGACGAGTTTTCGACGCGAAAATATTCGCTTTTTGTATTTTGATTATGTACCTCGAGTAGTGAGAAACACTTAGCCAAAGTGATTTCGCAATTGGCATTGAAGAATACACACTCCGGTATCTTTGGTACATTTAAATGTATCTACTCATTTAAATTGGCTTCTGCTTTAAGCTGAAGTACGATATCCAACTTATTTGCTGTCACGGACACGTTTTACGACTTCGATCTTCACGAGATACTCGACACACGTGTGTTAATATACGTTCGCTCAATTGCGCGTACATTGAAAAATCATCATCATCGAGGCGTTATCTCTCTCGAATAAGAAATCAGTTCACTCGAAGGTGTGAGTATAACGTATACGTACAAGTATATTTATTAATGCATCGGTCTCAAATTAATGAGCCTATAAACTCATCAGAATCGCACAGCTTAAATCATAATTCATCAACTCAGCATGACGAGCAGTATTATTATTACATATACATCAGCGAAAGCAAATTAAAAAAAAGAACGCTTTTCCGCAGCATGAACTATAATAACTCACGCAGAGGTGGACAACACAGAGAGAGAGAGAGAGAGCTCGGAGCGACGTGCGGCGGCCACATCGCTTATCCGACGTCGCAGCCTAATACGTCTTTCACCGCAATCCATAAATCACATTAGTATGCGAGAAGGAGCTGCGCGAGATGAAAATTCTGCGCTGTAAATTGCTCAACATTTCGAGCTAGTGTACTTATGTATATAGTGGAAAATTGAGAGGATTTCGCTATATATATTAATCAGAGATTCTTTACATACCGGTTTTTACTCGTGACGTATATTTTAGCATTGCAAATTCGAGGTTTAAGGGTTCATTACAAGCTACTCAACTTCGATAGCATCGTCTCTCCTTTCGAGTATAAAAGGTTAATTGCGCGTAGCTCGCCGGGTGTATATACACAGAAGACAATGCGCTCTCTATGTTGTTATTCAGCCATCGGTTTTTACGCGAGAGAAGCGACGCTTCGAGACTCATTTTACGTTGATTACTGTTTACCCATCGTGAGAGAATAGCTATTCGTATATAAGAAAAGAACAACGGATTCAACCGTGAACTGAAAGCCGTAAAAAGTAAGAAACGAGGATAGAAAATACACAAACCATCGGTCGAATCACACAACTGTGAAACGCCCTCTGTCAAAGCGAAACTAATCCGCGATAGTTATGACACATTTAACTTTTAAAATTCTCTCTCTCCCAATGGCAACGCAGCCGTGAAATACCTCTCCGAGAAGAGAAAGACATTAATTCTCCGAGATGTATATACAGTACATAACCATCGGCAGGTGAATACACTGTGCGCACAATCCGGGTTCGCGGAAACGTCGTTCCGGCCGCTTATTAACCGCGAAACGAGAGTGGATCTGACACAAGAGTCTCGTTATATGTATATACACTCGCTGTGTTTCTCGAGCTGTTGCACTGGCGTATGAAATATTAATAGACGTATAGATCGCGCTCCACTTTATTTCGTTCCCATGCAGCAGCTGCTGCTGCTGCTGCTGCTGCGATCTCGCACTACTGGGAAAACGTCTCTGTTTTCTCGCTATATACACGTGAGAAAGATATCGGTTAGCGCGAGATTCGACGTGTGGATATATACGGCCGTGCTGGTATTATGTCCGCGTGCAGGTGATCGATGTCGTGTGTGTGTGTGTGTGTAGGAGAAGATTAGATGGCGTCTAGCCAAGGGCGAATGACTATTTCTCCTGCATGTACGAAACATACCCAATTGTTAATTATAAATAATTCAAAATTGGTACACAAGTGATTGGCCTGTCCAAAACTGTTTTGTTTTACGGCTACTACTCGGCTCGTAATTTATATTTCAAAAAAAGGTTGTAATCGAATCGATTTGAGTTTTGAACCGAATGCCATTTAGGCCCGTTAGAGAGGGAAAATTGAAAGAAACAATTACGGGAAAGGAGATAAAAAAAAAAGACTTTCTCTTTAAAATCAAATTAATGCATTGTCCGAAAACGTCTACCGGGCATTGATGCCAGAAAAGAGAAAGGCTTCCGTATTGAACTGACCGGCGTTTCATGCGAACTTTACGAGTGCGAAAACCAATTTCGCTTTCACTCGTACGTGCTATTTAAACCCTTTTTAGGTTAACTAATTTACAGCAGCCGCAGCAGTCGGGGAAAATCATTTCTTGTTTGCTAGAATATAATTCTTGTGTAATCAGAAATTCCAAGTACAGAGGATTGCGCGCTCGACTAAACGGCGCGCGCGCGCGCATAAAACCGAGTATTAAATTGAACGCAAATCGCGTGTCGATCTTCTATCCTCCAAAGCCAATCATAATGCCCGACGTTTTATCTGTTTCGTACAATCGATTTTTTTTTCGGCAGGAGAGAGAGAACATGAAATTAACATATGCACTTGCACACAGTGCGAGAGCGAGTAGTAAAACCGGTCTCTCAACGCTGCTGTAGTATATAGAGTAGTAAAACTGCCTCGCTCAATTGCGAGATCGGTCTGTTTCACTTCTAAAGAGCGATTGCCTATCGATCATTCGCATACCTATATATAAGTATATAAAAACTGCAGCATGTAACTCACCAATTTTGCCGTTGGGACTGTACGGATCGTAGCTGCCGGAGCTCATGGGACTGGCGTAGCCGTTATTGCTCGGCGGCTGTGAGCCGATGACACTCTGCTGTTGTTGCTGCTGCTGCTGCTGTTGCTGACTCTGTTGCGTTATGGGCGTCGAGTGAGCCATAGGCGGTTGCTGGTGCATCGACTGCTGCTGCTGCTGCTGCTGTGGCGACAGGTAGATGTGTTGCTGCTGGGGTTGCATCGGTCCCTGAGGCGACTCCGGAGCCAGCCAGTCGTCGGTCCTCGGGCGTTTGTTGCTGCCGGCGATACCGGCAAAGAGTCCGCTGCCGTTACCCGCTGCAGGTCTATTATTGTTGCCCGACGACGAACCGACCGACGAGGCCGGCGACTCTTCCGGTGCCTCGGCTTTGACCAAACCCAGCGCTGGGTCCTGCTGCTGCTGCTGCTGACTCGTATCCATGACGAGCACTTGCTGCTGCTGATGCTGCTGCTGCTGCTGCTGAAGTAGATGATGATGCTGCTGCTGCTGTTGCTGCTGGAGCTGGTGGTGCTGGGGGTGCGATGATGGCACGTTGGCACTGTTGGGGGCCACGACTAGCCGGGATGCGGGGGCCAGCACGAGCGCTCCCGCCCCCACGACGGCCGACGCCTCATCGTAACGCACCGCGACGCTGCCGCTCACTAAGCTGGCCACCGTGACGCGCGGGACTCGACTGTGCCCGAGACGACCCAGCGCCTCTGGATTTTTATTTTTTTATTTTCTTCTTTTTTTCTTTAGTCAAGTTGCACTCGCGCACTCGCGGATTGTCGGTCTTCCGAGCTGACTGGATTCAACGATGATGGCACTGGCTGTAACAGAAGAGGGAGAAGTTGGTTAGTTAATTTTGTACAGTGAGTTTTAATTATAATTGTATGATGTATCAGAAGTGGGTCGAAATTGGGGTAAAAACAAAAAATTCTGGGTATGTATTTCGTAAAATATCCATCAGAAACCTGTCCACGCGCTCTGCCTGACATCTGAAAATTAACTCATCCTCGAGCAAGAAACCGCAGAACGTCTCCGCGCGCCAAATGAAGAAACGAGCGCGCATCGAGTAGCCGCGGCTGCAAACAAACACAAACGTTTCCGCCGACACTCCCACGGGTGCTAACGAAGCACGTGACAGCTACCGTCCTCACGACCGGCTTCTGAATGACTATGTATATAGCTATATACAACACGAAAATTACATTGCGCTCATCCCGTCAGACACGTTCTTCTTCTCTCCTCACTCTCTGTCGCACATATAATAACGGTTAAAGGAACCTATACTACCGGCATCGCGCGTTGAGGCACTTGCCGAAACTGGCTGCTCCCGCACGCGCGGCTGACTTACTTCGCTGATGTATATACCCCACCATAATATCATGTGGGTCTCTGAATATGTGTGCGTGAGGTAACACCAGGTATATATACGTAGTCTGTAATCGAGAATCGCCGCCGCTGACACGGCCCCGAAAAAGAGCAGGCTTGTTTACGCCTCGCGGTCTCTGACTCGGTTTCTCTTCTGCTACGCGCGTATTAACGCACACACGCGCGCACGCGCGTCGAGACTTTTCTTCGAGGGACGCCTTTCACGACGGTGCAATGCCTTTTTCGGCGGCTGAATTGTTATGAGGCAAAAAAGAAGAGGCTTGTATACGTATTTACTGCCGCTGCTGCTGTTCCATGCCGGAGGAGGATAAATGCGAGTGAGCAGAGAAATTTCGTATTGAATCTTATTTGGATATATACGCGTGAGGACGTATTGTTTTCACAATTTACCTCTAAAAACACACTTTGTATTCCTCAAAAACGTTCCTCCTCGCGTCCAATGCGTATATTTTACGACGTTAGAAATTCGTCACACACTATAACCCCATTCGACTCTGACATACACACGCACGTGTTGATCCTTCTTTTTTTCGTTTCAAATGCAGGAAACAGCCGGTCACAAAAAAACACGTCGACCGGTTGGAGGTCGGCTTTTGGATCGTTAGATTAGAATCTTGATTGCGATCGCCATCAGAGGCGTCGCTGAATTGTTACGTCGATTTTCGCTGCGAGCGTTCGCCGGAGAGTATAGGACTGCGCGATTGAGTCACATTGTTTTGAACTTTTTCGGCTAGAAAGCTGTGTGAGCTCCTACTGCTGGCACAATAAAACCGATGGAACTTTTTTATACGTGTGGGTCTATTTTTTTCTTTGCGCGCGCCGGTTTTTTCGCTCCACTGGCTCTTATTGCGCACTTTTTTCATATCGGACCTTTTGAAATGTCCAGAAAATCCTTTTACCGAGAATATTTGATTTTTGATATTACGTGTGTTGTTGAAGACTTTTACGCGTCCATGATGAATCGATCTTCGCGGGATATGCAAATAAGGAGGATCTTTTGAATTTGAAGAATAAACTTCCATAATCTTATCCTTGACGCACTAGTTCGAGAGGAAGAGCCATATCAAATTCAAAAAATAAATTAACGGATTAGATTTTCGTCCTGATAAAAAGCTCGGAGATTTAATTGAATCCATTTACATAACGCCAACTGCCCGTTTCGAGAACAACACTGATTGATCGCCGTATTTTGCCATCTCTCATATTTAGATTTAGAAAGGTTTTCTTCTCTCTTTCTCTCTTCGCCGCTATTATTTTAACAACTTTGCGCGCGCTAATGGTAGACGATTCTAGTTATAATACTAGCGCGTATGTGCGGCGCGCGCGCGCGTCAATTTCAAGACAGCACAGCTGTGCGGAATGTGGTTATGAAAGAAAGACGGTATTTTGATTACAAATGGCTGTTTAAATCGCGTGATGGAGTCTCTATATGAAAAAAAAAAATTCATATTATAATAGCAGCTACATTATAAAGTTGTTCCTTAATCTGACTCGAATCTGCCAAATCACCCAAAGCAATTTCTCTCTCTGTCTCTAAGTCCGGTATAAAACTACTCGAAAATTCCACGACGCGTTACGCTAGACTTGGCAATGGAACCAGAGCGCTAATTTCATAATTTCTCCGACACGCGGTGCCTGTGTCTTATAAACCTGTAATTTACCGAAAAATGTCGACGACTTTCATATTATCCCCCCGGAAAACGACAGCAGTCGATATTCTCTCGCGCAGATGATTGGCATAGTTCGACGTCTGTACTGCAGCCGTGATGTATATGAGATACGCACACAATGCGGCGAATTCCGATCTCTGTGTGGCGGCGAGTTTGGCGCTCGTGTCCGGTTTCCCTCTCCGTCTTGCGTCAGCGAAGGAAAGAAAAATGGATTCCGTGGTGAGTGACCCCGTCGGCGCTAATTGATACCTTTTGCGCCTGTCTGCGTTTTATTTGGACGGATGGTGATTGCGACTTTTGCTCGTGTATATATAAGCGCGTGGGTGGAGTTTCGAAAGTGCGCTGGCGCATGCAAATGCTGTTTTTGTTTTGAAAATGCCTGCTACTACTCCCACCGCACTGCTGGGCTACTGCCTAATGACCCCCTTGTGTGCGTGCGTGTGACATACATCTTTTTTGGCGATTAGGATATATACGTCTTATATACTGCTGTCATTTGTTCGTCGCTGTGTGTAATTAGGCGAAAAAATTTGTTGGTTTTTGGACGACGGGTGTTGTTATTATTATGTAACTATGTATTGTACGAGGCTTTTGTCGTTCTTCTGAAAATCTTTGGGGAAATGACACCGAGTATAATAAGTTAATTTCTCGAGTAATACACTTTGTCGTTCTCTCCGTCCGTTGAACTTGTTCGACTGAAATTGTTTCCTATACACTATCGGAAATGAAGCAATAACGCTATAAACCAGCAAAAAATGTACCCACGTAATTTACTGATTAACGTTCCAGCGGCGGTGTGTGTAATGTTTCTCCGAAGTATACAAACTATATAACTTACAGCGTAACCTACACCACATTAAATCACTCCAAAATCACGGAGAATCTCAGGAAAATCCGTTCAACTCATCGAATTACGCACGACCCCCCAAAAACCAGAAAAAAAGAGTATATTAATACACCCTGAAGCTCAGAACTAATCAGCTTAAAAACAGTGGAGCCAACGAAACCCGAGCATAAAGCATCGTCGCGACGACGAAACCGGAGCTGTCGTCGTTGTCGTCGTCTCAGACCAATATATTCAAACGTATACTGCACCGGTATACAGGCTACAGAGTAGAGTTCGTGACTCTCGTGCCGGTGCACAGAGAGGCTATTCGCAATTGCGTGTGGCTCAATTTCGCGCAGCCGAAACTGCAGACACAGAAATTGCGCCAAGTTAAGTTGCGACAATCGATTTCACCCGAGCGCGAAGAGACTCGCTGAGAGAGAGAGAAAGAGATTGTATATGACGAAACTTTAAAGTTCGCGCGCATAATTTTCAAGCGCGACAGGTGCACTTCTGGATATATGCGTGTGTATACACGTATAGGAAATTAAACACGATGCCATAGCTGTATGTGTGTGTGTGTTGTAATGGATTGTACTCGCGAATGACGATGATTCACCGCGAGAGTTTAATGAAATGTCGCGATGTTTTCGTTTATCGGTCATTGTTACGGTGATGCAACGCTGTGTGTGTGCGTCAGGTTCTTTCTTCGTATATGTATATATACAACTTAACCTCGATTTTCACTACTGCTCGAAAGTCCGCTTCGTTCTCGTATAATTTTCTTTTGAAGCTTCGGCTCTCTCGTGTCACCTGCCGTCGATTCGAAAGCGACTTTCATCGGGGTAATTCCCAACTCTCCACTAAATTTTATGTTACGCAATTTGTGTAAAAATGTGTATGACGAGTCATTGAATTCCACTCAATCGTCTGATCAGCCCTATATAAAGCCGTCTGTTTCTTTCAACAGCGTGAGTATATAAACAGTAGACAGCGTCGATGTTTCTTCGTTTTGCGAGACAGGAGAAAAACTCTGGCGACGTGCACATGTGCGCGACGCGGAGAAGAGAAAAAGCGAGGAAAAGAAAAAAGAGCGAAAGAAAGAGCAGAAACACAGAGAGAGAGAGAGAGAGAGAGAAAGAGAGTAACCTCCAATGCCTAACCCTGACCCACCCCACGGCCTCTCTCCGCGTCGTCCGTGCGCGTATGTGTATATATACATACATACACACTAGCTGCTGCTCTTTACGTTTTGCTCCTTATAGCACTTGCTCGCTCGTTGCCCCTTTTTCTGCGTCGTCTCCGACGCGAGAGTTTTTCGTGTTTTTCGTGTCAAAGATCAACGTGCCGACGATGGCGCGGCGGTGTAATGACTTCATCGCTTGTAACAACATCGGATTTTTTTACCACTCGTTAACGAGCATGTCGGGGATAGTTTTTGACGCGGATTTTCTCGAAATATGCGACCGAGAGAAAGTTTACCTTGGCCTGAAGTTGTTTTACTTGGCGTTACAAACTTTTGCTAAAAACTATAAATGAAAACAGCTGTTTATAAACGCGATGAAACACCTACACAGGCGTCCGATTGATCAGCTAACTGTACATATAACACACAAGTTAAGACGGTACACGTACAAAACGAAAATCTATAATTAAATTTCCAATACACAGCGCCGGTAAGCGAACCGAATAGCTATACGTTGTTTATGCTCGAGGCGCGAAGGTTCTCTCTCGCGGTTTCCGCAGCGGCTCTGATCGAAGCTCGTCTATAATACATCGCACACACGGAGCCCGGATCCGCGGAGGTGTCGATATTGCATCGCTACAGTAGTCAGTTCTCCGTAAATAAACAAAGCGTCGGCGGGCAGGCGTCCCTTGCCCCTTTTCGTTATATACACTGATGTGTGCGATGGAGACGTCGATCGGATGAATCCGTCAATACGGATATTCAACTCGATTCTTAAAATAGCTGACTCGCTCTGATGGTATGTAGGTATTATACGTAGCGTATCTAATACATCTCGAGGCACTCGGTGCGAGCTTTTTTATTTGGTCTATTTATAGGCCGATTGCTGCGCTTATAGATTCTCATTGATTTTTATAAAAAGGAACTCTTCCAGAGGCTGCCGGAGAGCAAGCGGTAAAAATAGTGGAACGATTCCTAAATGTAGAGTTTTATAACCGGAGACGTTTATTATGATTCTATTTTAGACGATTTTGATAAAAAAAAGCCTGGCCCCTCCGGCTGATCAATGTCTTGGCTAAAGTTTTATCACGGGAAGACACGCTGCACGCAAACAATCGCAGACATCAAAGCTTCCGCGCGCAAGCGATCCATATTCATCTACGCAGTGTCCGTCATCCGGGTACAAAGACAAGCTTTCATCCCTTTCATACTCCTGCACGTGTATACATATATGTAACAACAACAACAACAGCAACAACAAAGCCACCGCGAAAAAATTCGAAAAATCATGGCAGCAGCATCGATCAGAGGCAAGCCGCCGTGCTGTCAAGCCCAGAGGCCACGCATTAGTCATCCTTATCAGAGAGAGAGAACGAGCTTTACGTAGCAGCAGCAGCAGCAGTAGCAGAAGAGATCCCTATCGCCATAGTCCCGCAGCGAGTTAAAGCATACCAGCGCCAAAGACACGCTTGCAGCAGCGCGACTTGCGCAGAAAGAGAGTGTATAGAGAAGAGAAATACGCCGGGGGTGGTGTTACAGAAGGTTGGCAGCACTGGCTGCCAACCGAGCTTGCGAGTGGTGCCACTGCAGAATCGATCTGATGGCCTAGTTACCAGCAGACCGAGAGCGCGCAGAGAGAAGGCGAAAGGGGAGGCGGCAAACTGCGCTGTATTATATGTATGTATATTTTATACATATATACATATATACATAGAGTGCGCGGAGGCCGTGCAGTTGGCAGTACTGACGCGCATCCCGGCGGTGGGTGGCGCGGGCGTTAGTGAGTGTGTATACAGTGGCGCAGAGAGCTTGGGGGAGGACGTGGCGCGGCGCCGGGTGTATGTATTGGTTTCGGGGCCGCGAACTGCAGCGGTCTGGAGGTAGTTCGTTGCCGGGATATTCCGCCGCCGCGAACCCTGGAGCGAGGGCAGGCATTGACCTAGATGTATACCGCCGCTGTCCCGTCTTTCTCTCTCTCTCTCGCTCTCGTTCGTTCGTCGTCTGCTATATACCCACGCGTACCAATTTTAAAATTGTATTTCGTCGCAGTGCTGCCAACATTGTAGAATTGATGCATTTAAGGATTAGGAGCTATGCAATAGCGGCGATGTAGAATCGAATAGGGTAAATATGCGAAAAATCAGATCTACAACTATACACACACGAGAGGAAAGCTCGCCTAAGCTGTTTGCGAAGATAAATCCAGCTTTGAGCAAAGCTCTCCGAGGGCTATTTATATTTACGTATGCCGGCAAAGCCGAACAATAAACACAGCGATCTCTCTGATGACACGAGATTCCTTCATTTCAGGGGAGCATTGTCATCAACAACGCATAATTGCTCACAGCACAGACACACACACACACATGCATTCCCCGTCTTATGACAGAGTTTGTCGTACATGTACGCACAGTAACTACAGAGAAAAAAGCTAGCATTTTTTTTCTACGTCTCTCTCTCTCTGCAACCAGTTTTGGGATGAAAGCCAGCAGCAGTAGCAGCAGAGAGGAGGGAGAGCCTCCCGCTATGTGAGAGAGTTTCATCCCGCGGGATAGCTCGCTCTCACTCTATATACCGACCCGCCCTTTCCGTTCGCTATACACGTCTCTTTCTCTCGCTTGCGCTTTGCTCTCTTTCCCTTTCGGCGAGGAGGGACTGGATTGCCGCCGCCGCCGCCGCGTATTGATCGACCCTGGATCCAGTTTCTTCTCTCTCTCTCTCTCTCTCTCTCTCTCTGTCTCTCTTTCCGAGTGTGTACGAGAGAGCGCGAGAGTTCTCGTGGCCGAGACTTTGTCGTGATTTGCAAATTGCTGCTGGCGGAGACGAGAGCGAGAGCCTCGAACTCTCTTTGAAAAAGGTTCGAGTAATTTCGCAAACTCGTTTCTTTCAAACTCGTGAGTGCCGCCGCACGGTCTCTCCTCTCTGTATAGCTGTGTGTTTATATAGGAGAGCGGGTTCTCTGCCTTGCTGCTTTGGAATTCGCGCGCCACACTGCAGGCTTGCGTGCCGATATGCGCCGGACTGGCAAGGTTTGAAATACATTTTTTTGTCTATGGTTTTTGGACCTTTTTTTAAGAAAATGTTCTCTTTTTTTTAGTTTTGTTATAAAATAACATAAGTAATGTTCTGTCTCTCTCTCTCTCTACCGCGACGTGTTTTGAAATTCTCTTTGACGAATGCTAAACGATCGAGTATATCTGCCCCTTCGTGACTATAATCACCTTGCAAAAGTTAGCATGGTGTACATACATGCTACTGCGCCTATGTACGCAAGTTATTTTCAGACTCGAAGCTACATTAAAGGTATACATCACATATATATAGGAAGAGAGCTATAGCTATTTTATCTTGTGTTTTCCAAAGCGCCACATCAGCGCACGTGTCTTTAATTATTCAACAGTAGAATTGCCAGTGTTATATCGTATTTCGTAAAAGACCGCAGCGATAAATCCCCCGGTTAGTTCTCGTGCAAGCCTTTTTTCCCCCCGCATCGCAGCCTCGCCCAAAACTATAGGTATACGCCTTGAGTACACACAGACATACGTCGCGACCTTGCATCAGGGCAAGCCCCTCGAAGCTACACTATATATACACGTATAAATACCGATCGGGTTCAAAAGCTGCTGCGAGCATCAGAGTATGTGTAAAAAGCACACATTCCCCCGGCGACTATGCTCTCTATATATAGGTATATATAAATCCAAGAGTCTCGGGTCGGCAGCACCGGCAGTGGCGGCGACAGAGTCGAGAGTGCAGTAGGGAGAGTGTAGACTAATACCGCCGGCGAGAATCGATTGTTTCCCTACTACTACTACGCAGCAGCAGCACTCTCCCTGTTTGGCGCGACTGGCCTCATGCGCGCTGCACATGCGCGGCTTGCAACTGGATCATCGCGTCATATATAGTATGAAGCTCCCGCTGTGGCGCCGCGTCGCGGCAAAAGCACATCGTCGCTCGATAGCTACTGCGCGATGTGCGCGAAAGCTCTGTATATAATCCATAGCATCAAGGGGCGAGAGTCTGGAGGGAGAGAGAGTCGAGCCGGGGTTGCTAGACCTAGCATGCATTGACCCTGTCGACCTAGTTCATAGAGCAAGGCTAGCGACGAGCTGTGCTGCTGCTGCAGCCGCAAACTTCGTTTGACGAACCTGTTAGCGCTGTCGAGACCCCCTGTTACGATTAGACGTTCTCTCCTGTGTATATGCAGTGAACTATTTCTTATTTCGGAATTTGCGTGGGTGGTTTATAAACTTCGGCCGTTTCATTGATCCGAAGAATGAACCACTGCGGGGGCGTCCGTTAATTATGATGCGTATATGGAAATATAACTTTTCGCCGAGAGTCCTCTATCTCGTGAGTTATAGTTATATACACTTCTATACACGAAAGAGAAGACATTGTCGTATTATTGATTGTTGTCGAGAGCTATGTGTGGGTAAGTACAAGCCGCACACTCGCGGATATATCGCGTGCGAACGACGAATTCGTTGCGGCGCCGGGGAAAAACGAGAAAGCCGATGGAAATTTATCGCTCTGCAGCCGTGCCTTTCTCGCATGGCGAGAGAATTATCGTTTTGGCTTATGCTGCTGCTGCTGCTGTGTGCAGTGTGTGTGTGTCACGCCTGATGTATGTATTATATGCGTTTGCGAGACTGAGTTTTGCATGTTATATTATTGCGTTTTCTTGAGAGAAACGTGACTTGAAAAAGTTGCTGCTGGATTTGTATTATATACGAGGGATATATACTAATGTTGTGACTGGGATATTTTTTCCCTCTTGTTTTTTTTTTGAGGCAATAATGTGATCGATGGAAATAAATTGAAAGTTTATTTGAGTGGAGCCGTTTGGAAGTTTGTAATTTAATTTGGACGAGAGAGCAATTTAATCAACGCCGAACTGTCGGTGTGTCTAATGAAATTGGATTTTTAAAGTTGTTTTTAAGCAATAAATTAATCTCAGAGTCGCTGGGATGAAGTTTTTGAAAATACGCAGTGTGGTGTAATAAGCAGAATAAAACAAGAGAATCATTAACTGAAGTGTCAACGATACTTTAGCGCAGCAACAAACGCATTAAGTGAAGATCAATATACGTGATGATAATTGATGAGGGAAATAGGAAAATGCCTATGCGCCACCTATCTTCGCCAGTCGAAGAATATTAGAGAGTCGGAAAGTTCAAGCAGTGGGGGAAACTGTTTTTAACATTGTGTGTTATGCAAATGTGACGTGGGCGAATTCACGCGTAAAGATGAGTTCGGTGAATTCAAGCTTACTCGATTAATTTTTTTTTAACCGATACGGGCAAAGGTTAACTGGCTACGATAATTTCAGGTTTTTTCGTTTGATTCACTCAATAGCTGATGAGCCAATCTTGCCAATATTGAGGTAAGTACATTTTTTGCAGCGTCAGATTCATGAAAAGCAATTTAAAGGAGATTTATCGGTAATGAGCTTGATAAAAATAGCAGACGAACGACTGCATCTGCATTAAAAAAAAACCATATCAATATTTTCAAGGTCAGGTTATCCTACTTTGAAACCCAGAAAGCAAATGATAAGTCAATCAAGTTTTGGCTTAAGAAAATGTTAACATATTCTCCCAATTTCGCAAGATTTCAGTTAGTCGACAAATTACACCAATGCATACATAAGCATAGAATGATTAACTCGCAAAGCGACATAAACTCATTCGATCTGTAACAACGAAAGCACTTTCTCACAGTCGTCAACAAAAAAACACACAGCCTCATACACGGTCCTATCCCTTCATTCAAACACAAAGAAACAATTATCACCGCTCAAAGATCCTCTCCCGTCGATCTCCAACGATTTATCATACTCTCCTCCGCGATTTCCCATAGCGCAGCGCAGTAAGATCGGACACAGTCTTCCTCGAGGTATATACTTAGTAATTCGCGCGACACGATAAATCGTGCGCGCTGCACGATGATAATAATAAGGAGGCCAGAGAGCGCGGCTCGATTATCTCGACGTTAATTGTGGGATCGACGTCGACGAGTTGGCCGCTATCCCGGCCTTGTGTCGCAATAACCCTGGCCACTAGCTGCAGCAGCAGCGGCACATGCATGTACGTAGCCGAGGCTAAATATAACCGCCGGTGCAAAAGTCGCGCGAGCGTTCAAGAGCGATGCCAAGAAGCCAAGAGTGCATCGGACAAAGCGAAATCTGCTACTGCCCTGACTCTGATCGAACTGTATGATGGTACGACGGAGATTAGCTTCTTTTGTAAGGATTTTGCATACATTTTTTAACGCGATTAATAAGGATTGATTTTTTAAATAGAACATGCTTTATAAGGTGGCGCTAAATTGTTAATCCATAACTTTCAAAACTTTCTTGTCAAAAGCGCGAGACATAGTTTATACATCTGATTTTCTTCTTAAAAATCGCATACATCAGGTCTCAATGATAATAAGTTACACGTTTCATCTCGTGAAACTTTTTGCAGTCGAGTCCGGATAACCGCAACCGCGTGTCCCAACACAACAAAGCCAGATAACCGCCAAATTATCAATTCAAATTTTGCGATAAGCGCGCGAAAGCAGGCGCAAGGTCAAGTGCGCGATTTTTCGGCTGAGAGATAGTGCGCGCGAATAAAAACGCGATTAGACCTGCTCGGCTGTTTGTACAACTCTCGATATTATATGTATAAAACCGATTGATTGCGCAAGTGAATGCATTGGGCGGTAATTGGGCGCCGATTGTTTTATCTGTACAAACTCGTCGGCTGATTTTTTTTTTCTTTTTCGTCGATTACCTTGGACTTCGAAGTCATTGTCACGAGAGTAAAGGTTATCACTCGGTGTGTGACGTGAAATTATATATCTACATCAGCGCAAGTTCAGATCGAAAAAGTGTCTCTGGCGGCGGGATGGAAAATTTTTCGACAAACACCGAAAACTTTGTTTGACTTGTGCATCTCTCCTTATCAGCCGATGATAAAATTATACGAGTGTCTAGCCGTTATAAATAAAACATCGGAAGACACTCGCGAGCGGGGGATGAATCATCCTGAGTGCAAAACTATAACCGCTGAGTTGCAATAAATTAGCCAAACTAAAGACCGACGACTTTCTAGCTTCGTAAGTTTTGACGAGCTTCCAACTTACGCCATCCATATTATTATTTATTATCGTTACAACATCCTAGTCCACGCGAGAAAAAAAAAACGTCGTGATAAAAACCTGTCGTGTTCAGCTGGGACATTGTTATTTCTGAAGAGCCTTGGGTGATGCTCATGAATGAATATATAGTATATACTGAGCTCAGAGAGAGAGAGAGAGAGAGAGAGAAAGACAAGTTTTCGCGCTAACTAATTCCCTTTCTTTCTCATCCTCGGCGCCGCGGCTCGTCGTCGTCGACGTCGCTCTGAATGACTTCCCCGTCCGGTGCAGTAGCTTACATAACGTCACGCGCGCGCACCCGTTTTTCACCCTCTCCTTATGTATAGTGACGAAACACTTATATACTTTTTATTCGCATGAACGAATGTGTCGTTGCTTGCGCGAGAATGCAGTTTCTGTTTTTACTCGGCCGTGTACACACGAGGGAAAAGTTTTGTTGAAATTCAGCGCGCTGTGTGTTGTGTGTCATAAAGTTCGTGAGAATGATTTTTTGAAAGAGAGCTTAGTTTTTTTGGTAATAATAAATTCGGGGAGGTAATCGCGGATATAAGAAAATAAAAGGGTGGGGCTGTGACTGGATTGATTCTTTCAACATTTGAATAACTCATGAGTGAAGAACACAAACTCGTATGTAGAGAAAGAGATAACGTGTTGCAGGGGTGTAGTTATAGACACTTGTTACAGCATATTCATAAAACGTCGGATCTAGTTGGAAGAAATATATATACGTTTCACAAACTTCTCTATATAACACGTGATACTCTCTGTCTCCGTTACATAAAATCAAGAAAATTACAACAATTCCATATATATCCTTTACGGGGTCAAATCGAGTCGTTTCATTCCTTATCATCTGGCTGTCGGATGTGTTATGTAGTGCGCGCAGTTACACACATAAATAGCAGATGCAAGTCGTTAGCTCCCGGCAATTGAGAGTCCATTAATGGATCTCGGCTGTTATAAGTATACTGAACGTCCGCGACAGGCTTCATTACAAAAGTCTTATCACGCAGAAAGTTGTGCGTGTGTACTAGTATATATGAATGACGCGTGTGATATCGGCCAGAGACATTAATCTTGTTACGGGATGATCGAGAGTCGATGCGTGTTTACTCAGTGCGCGTTATTATTATACGTATATTCATCACACGAATTCTTAGCGTAATTCGACTTTTACACTTATTCCGATAAGTCATATCAATTGAACTTGGTACATCGAACCAAAAAACAAATATTATGTAGGAGAAAAAAAAATACGGAGCCAGACAATCTCCAATGAAACTAACAGGTTGAAACACCTGCCGGAGATATAATAATCCATTGAGGCGTCGCGTGTCTCTCTCTCTCTCTCTCTCTCTCTCTCTCTCTCTCTCTCTCTCTCTTTCTATCTATATAACCTTATATACCGCTCGGAACCTTGATGATATTCATGACTCAACGAGCCTTTTATTTACAGGTCCCCCAGCAGCAGCAGCAGGAGTTATATTATAGTATCATCAGGATCGGCTTGCGCGCGAAACGATTCGTCCGCGGCGGCCGCCGCGTTGAAAAGCAAAAAGCGAGCTGGAAATATAGACTGCCTTGAATAATAGAGACTGCGGTCTATTTATGCCCTGAAATCAATACCACCTCGGCTCTTGCGCTCCAAGGGTTGGCCGCCCCTAGTACTCGCCTATATATTCCACCGTCGCCGCCGCCGCTACTGCTTTGAAGCTACTTACACTGCTACACATCACCTGCGGCTGAGGCGGTGCCAGTAGCTCGAAATATAAAAAAAAGCTGTATATATCTTGCGCCAGAGAAAGAGAAGAAGTTTTCTTTTTCTCTTTTTTATTCGCGTCTATAACGAGCGGATGCTAAATTGCCCTGCGTATAGTTTTCTGAGAGCAAAGTTTTTCCTCTCGTCGATGAGAGAGAAAGAGAGGCTTATTCTGCTGTGTGGATAGACGTGACCTATCGCGGAGGGAAAAAAAGCTCGAGCTTGATTAATGTTGGGCTGCTTGCGGCGACGGAGGAGAAGTTTTTTTTTTTTTTGACTGAGTGGTCGAGAAGATTTTTGGAAAGGTAGAAACTTATAAATGGGTTTTAAATTGGCGTGGCTGGGTGAATCTCAGAGTTTTGGTGTCTGGAGGATTCTTTGATATATTGAGGAGGACCTTTCTTTGGTAAAATTTTGACGGTGTAATCCATGATGACTTAGTGAAATTACATTAATGGGTTCTTGCCAATTTTTCACAGGCTGTCGATCAAGCGGAGCTACAGTGGTGTTATTCGATGTAAAACGACGTCATGATAATCTAAGTGCTATTCGATTGAGCGAATCTCATTAAGCTTATCAAGTATTTACTTGCCTTACACTACAACGTGGATTTTCTATAAATTAAATATAAAAACTAATCGATCCATAAGAAGTAGTCACACAGCTGGTTACTTTTCATTATTAATAAAATGATTGAAAACTAACACTACAAAGACTACCATACCAAGCGCAATCTTCATATACCTCACGAAAAGCAAAGCATCCGGACTATCGAAAAGAAAAGAACTTAATTAAAGCACAGCTGAGCGCCAGAAGCCTGCATCAGAAGAGCCCAACAAATAAGGCGCGCAGTAATGTGTCTCCCGACTACCATACTACTACTACACTACTCTCTCGACAAAAGAAACGCCGCGTCGGCTGCTCTTTGCGCCGGCGAATCGTAAAAACTGCATACACACAGAGACGCGGAAAAGAAAGCGAAAATAACTATACGCTTCTGCGCGCGCGCGTGTGTATGTGTGTGAGGCAGGTCGGGACCGTCGATAAATCACCGCCGCCTCCTGTAATTACGCCGCGCGGAAATAGACCCGCGGAAACTCTCGGGATAAATAAACCTGCGACGGCGTATATACAGCTCTTCTTCTTCTCCTTCTTCTCTTTCTTCCGCCGCAAGGGAAAGAAGAAGAGACGACAAATAAGATCGAGAGGGAAAAAAATCAACGTCATAACTCGCCGACACACACACACACTCATATTCGCCTACTCTCTTTCTCGCAGCAGTAGTAGCCTCCCCCGCAATAAACGTCGGATTTTTCTCTGGCCGCGCGACTCGTAAAACGAATACGCGATTCTCGCGCGGCGGCGGCGGCGGCGGCCAAGGTGTCTTACGTCCCTTTTACGCGGAAATTTAAGATAGGTTTGCTGCTGTGCTGCTGCTGGCAGCGGTGGTACTTACACTCTCAGCCGCCGCCGCGGGTGGAAAGTCGATGGGATATATAAGTAGAGAAAGAGTCGGCCGTTGCCGTAAAGAAGAGAGAAACGCGCATGTGGAAGAAGCGAATACGAGAAGAAGGAGGAGTATAACGGCGCAGAGGGAGCGTATATAGAGAAAGAAAGAGAGAGAGAGAGAGATATTGTAAAGTAAGGGCTTTAATAGAATGAGGTAATGAAAGAATATAAATAACCGTTTGCTGTGTCATTCGCCGGGATTGCATTTCGCTTTTATTATACTCACCCACACGCGCGCGCGCTGTTATTTTTCGTGAAACACATTTGAATATTTTTCTCTCTTTTCATTTCGACATCAGAAGCTGCAGCGCGTTGCGTCACGCGAACATCTCGGCTGCAGCCGACGAAAAATCTTTTAATCACTGGCCTACTTAAAAAAATCTGCCGAGCTCCGGACGTATTTAAAAATACGCAGCCATCATCCTCGTTTCTTCTTATTCCGCTATATTTGCCGACGACGATCCACATGCGGAGGAACTGCGACACACAGGAGAAAAACGAGTGGACATGCAAAAAAAAGCAAGTGTGTGTGTGTGTGCGAACTGCAGCGAACGGGTAACGTGAGAAGCCGAGACAGCTCCTCTCTTTCTCTCTCTCACTCTCTGCGCCGAGGTGTCACGTGCGGCTGTTTCAGCACGTATCTTTTCGAAATTTCAAATCTCGAGTCGCGCCAAGCGAAATAACTCCGCGCCGTACTTATTTCAGTCTCGCGCGCACTGCGATTTTTCGCTTCTTTCTTTCTTTTTTTTCTTCTCTCTTTTCTCCTCTCGCTGCTGCTGCTGCTGCTATTTGGTTTGCGCAGTTCGAGGAACGACTCGAGTTTGCGGGGATAATATTAAATTCTGACGCGCGAGAGGGTTTATTGATTTTGTGTGGGAGTTTTTGAATTGTCGATATGGTTTTAGCCGGATTGGTTAAATTCAAAAAGAAAAGCGAGGGAGACAGAGATAGAGGAGTGATTTGCATTTTAAATCCCGTTGCAAATTGTAAATGCTGATCAAAAAGTTGGAATTTACAATGAAGCAGACGAACGGTACTCTACGAAGCGATTTTCAAAATTGAAACAGTCAAAGCAAAGTTTTACTAAACAGTATCTTGTAAACTGTTTGAAACAATTATGAAGTATAAACCAGTCAACCCGTAATAACGCACATCCGTCAAAGCTCATTTTCAGAGTTGATAAATATTACTTTTTCACAAAGCGAATGTGCCAATCAGCGTCGCGCTTGGCAATTTTTTCATTAAACCACACGAACGTATTAGTTTCGCAAAACCTTTTCTGCTCTCTCTCTCAATTCCCTCTCTCTATATATATCACACTGCATTTGCAATTCACAATGTATTCCGGCGAACGCCAGAAGCCTACATTATTGCGATGCAGAAAATTTTCAATTCATCGACCTACAAGCATATATCAGCAGCAGCAGCAGCAGTAGTAACAGCAGCGAAGCTAGAGATAGACCGAGACAGATACGCGAGCAGCGCGATGTACCTGAACAAATGATACGTATCGCGCCGGATACGAACTAGACTGCAGTCAGACAATCGAGAATGGAAATCAATATGCGCGCGCTCGGTTGCTATCCTCTCTACTACTGCATCAGCAGCAGAGCTCACCGCAAACTCGCAGTTTTCTCTCATCGGCGCTGCAGAGCCATCCATAATTGGCAATTCCAAAAGTAGGGGCAGGTTACGCGCGTCCGTTTGTTTTCGCGCGAACCGCGAGAGAGTATATAGTATACTGACCAGAAAACGAGGAGTTAACGGGGAGAAAAGGCTGTGTGTATAATAAGTGGCTCACCTCCAAGTCGACCGCAGCTTCAGGATAGTAGTAGTGTACTAGTAGTCTTCAGCTGACGTCGTCGTGGATATTGCTGCAGACAGGGCGACGCACTACTACTGGCATTCGCCGATACACACTCAATAGCGCAGCTTTCACTTCTTCTTCTTCTTCTTTAACTCACGATATCCCGCAAAGCCGATAAACAAACTATGTTATTATGACTCTGCTGCTTCCTTAAATATCATAAATATATTCTTCTTCTTCTTCTTTTTTCTTCGCGTCTTATGTTGCAGGTACACTCTCTCCTGGTTACGGTTCTAACGCTTATGTACTTCGAAAAGAGGCTTGTGCTGAGAGCTTGTATTATATCTCGTTAATAGGATCGTTTGTATAACAGTGGGTTTCGAGTTTTGAACTGTGTGTTTCTGGGTTTGCGCTTTATATCCACTTGCCCGTCTCGTTTCTTCCTTAATAGCTTCACTTGGGTTATTTTTTTTTCTTTCTTTACTTCTTCTCTCTCTCTATTAACAATACAGTAGTGTGGGAGGGGCGTAGGCACTATTGCGCTGTGATAGAAGGTAAGTTATTTGAAGGTACTTGTAGGTTATCGAGGTATTTTTTTCCAAGGTAGAAGTATGTGCCCTGTATGTGTGTTTATGTATGCTCTACATATATTTGTATACTCAAGCAGGGTTGAGGGTTATATATCCTTTGAGGTTATATTTCGTACTTTCCTTCGTCCTCTCTCTCACCCTCTCTCTCCCTCTCTTCTGTCTTCTTTGATGTGACGTTCGCGAGGCCCTTTGCATTAGGGTCCGTGCACGAGTGGTCAGAAGTGCTTATCACCTGATCTGGTCTCCCCGCTTAGCCACATCGCACTGAGCTCGAGCGTCTGCCTTTACACGGTACTTGACATACACCATCTGCAACGTGAGACAAACAGGCAACTGTGAGAAATGCATTTGTATATTATTATTAGAGCATTAATATTAGATACATCTATACCTATGTAGACTATTTTGTTTATATAAAAAAAACGTATGAGTTACCTCATACTTATAAATACAAAGAGAGTATAACAACTCTTCGTAAACGCCATTATCTCATTTGGAGAAAGTCGATTGTTTTCTACAAAAATGTTTTCGAATAAGCATCAATCAGTCTTTCGGTAATAAACTTCGTAACTAACTTTCTCGACCCGAGGGGCCAATACTTTTTTCAAAAAAAGTGCAATATTATTTAACATCAGCTCTTCCTAATGATTGGTTTTTCATACACCGCTCAACCACGGGTTAACAAGTTCGAATTATCGACGACATTTCAGGGAAGACAAGTTTGAATCGACAGTCAATTACAGCAGCGTCTTTTATTATACAAAGTATAAAGACTCGCCGCCGCATCGAATAATTATTAAAATTAGCGAAAGTTATATTTTCAAACTTCACAACCGGACTACTGTCTACCGGTGATGGTGCATTTAAAATAATCGTCGTCGTACACAACACACGCAAAATTGCCATTACTGCAAGCAAAACCACAATAAGACTCTTCAAAAGAACTTACATGTGCACACGATGATAATCCCAGAGGGATGATGATGAAAGAAGCGCAACATGGAAAACCGCGAAAATCCAAATGGATTTCTCAGTGCACATGGACACATTATAAAGCGTCCGTAAATAAGAGACTTATTTATACGCTCGAGCACGCGGACTAAATTACTAGAAAACCGGAACGCTTCGGAATTCGCGCCACTAGCATGACGACGACCCACGCGCGCCTATTAATTCGCGGATTTATGTCTCAGCGGCTTTTCAAATCAGGGATAAACGGGCATTTTTCACGCCTCTCTCGCGCTTACCATAAATCCAAGCAGGCCGAGTGTGATACAAACGGCTTTTCAAGCGCAGCAGCGGCGACGCTAATGCAGTTTTTGTTGTTATAATTATTCTGTATATATTGAAAGCGGCTTTGCCTTTATGATCGCGATTACTTATGCGCGAGATATTTTATATGCGTGAATGCGCTACTGGTATAGGTCACGATCAACTATGTTTGAGGGGATTTGAACGTTTTCAGTGCGTGGAAACGACACGAAAATGTATAGCATACACAAACAGTTACTTCGAGATAAGAAGTATCTGGGGGCAGATAACAAAAGAAAAGACCTCAATATCGGCATTTTCTTGCGCGGCTTTCAATTTTTCAACGATACCAATATTTTCCATTGCGTACAGCGCACGCGCTAAAAAAATGACGAAACATTACGAGTATAGCTGAAATATTTGCTCGAGTCGTAAAAGGAGACAAATATGCACTAAAATTATAACGCTTCTCCGAATGATGCCATCTGACATAATTTAGGAGCGAAGACAGAGACTATTATTGTTCATGAAAAACGAAGAAAAATAGTTTCGCGCTAAGAACGATTCATTGTCACACAGCAGCAGCAGTAACGTATGGGACTTTTCCGAGAAGAGCGTCACGTCACTCGTGTCAATACGATGCGACGCAACAATCGCTCGTTTTCGCAAAAATAAAAACGTTCTATACTTACTCCCGTCCCTTCGAGGAATAATAGAAGAAGAAAAAAAGTCACCACCCAAATATCAGCCGAAAAACAAGTGTCCGAAAATAAATCAGCTGATCAGCGCGGGAAATTCGAATCAATCAAGCAACTCGCGCTATTTTTACTGCGAGAAAAAGACAAAAGCCCCTCGGCGACATTTAGTGTGCGGGCGTTTGAAGAGGGTATTTTTAATTCCACCTTGCGTTATATACTCGCGCGCGCGCGAGCGCTGTCCGTCCCCTCTGTCTGCTGCGTCTGCTTCCTTCCTCTCTCCCTCGACTTCCTTCAGGTATACATACATGCCTGACTTCCCACGGCTAATGCGTGTCACGAAGGGCACGGAGGGCTACGTACGTATACACATACAGCTATATACCCCCCCGACGTGGCGTATAGGTGTGTGTATAATACATATATACGTACATATACACACCTCGTCGGCATGAAATAACTACGCCGGTGTCGGCGCAGCCGCGTGCATTCTCGCGTGATACGACGACGAGGGGGACTATACTCTCCAGACCTACGCCAACACACATCAGAGCAGCGGCTCCCTCGGCTTTGCTTTGCACTGGCTATGTGTTTGTACTCTGTGCACTATACCTATATATGTATATATACACTATACTGCTGCTCTTCGGATCGTTTCAGGCGGACGCGCCGACGTTGAATGTGGAGCATGTCTCGTCGATGCGAGCGAGCGCGAGGTTTACCTGCTGCAGCAGCAGCACGACGTCTGTAGCTCTCGTGAAAAACTTTCGTGCTCTCATAATTAATAGTAATGAACGGCTGGAATTAATACGCTATTGTGCGCGCCGTATGGCCGCTTGTTTGCGCATCCGCAACGGCTTCGTTAGAGAGCTCGTGAAAAAAAAATCTCTCTCTTTTTAGGTCGTAATTTTTGATTGACTGCGCTATCGTGCCTGTATATACGCTCTAATTAAGCGCCACTATCAAGTTCAAGGATCTCGCTATCTTTCTTATATTTATATGTATTATCGATGAATTCAATAGGCGCTTTCATAACCTGAGCTTCGAGTCACTTTCAAAGTATATCGCGCACACTTTTACATCGACAGTGTATATAATCGAAGTCTGGTTAGCAAAGCTATAATTAATACATCTGACCAGAAGGTATATACCAAGGAGGTGGCGTTTCGTGCTCGGATGTTCGCAACGTATATATATCGAATGCCAGCAGGGGAACAGGTGAATTTCATTCCGGTTCGCGGTTACACCTTCGCGCACAACGCAACCCTTGCGGCTTCTTCTTCTTCTTCGATTCTTCCCCTTTTGGCCAAAGTTGCGCAACGATTTCATATGCATATGCAGCGCCAACGATTCGCATATGCATATGCGCCTAATTACGGGTCAGCGCTCTCTGTGAAATTACAATATACGAGAGTTGCGTTTTTCATTTTTTTACAGACAGACAGCGCACTTGTACTGCTGAGGTATATTGTGCGCAGCAATGGTGAGAGAGGGAAACAGGGAAAGTGAGGGAGAGAGGATGAGATGACGGCTGCTACTCTGAAGGAGCTACTACTAGCTGCTGCTGCGTTCATTTGTTTCCGGACAGATGTTCTGGCTTTAACGTTTTTGGCTTTGTGCGAAAATTCGCTGTGTAGAACCGAATTTAAAACATTGAATTTTATGCAAAAATCGAACGGATTAAGCTTTTTTATTGGATTTGATAATTTTTCCAATGCGGTAGATTAAACTTTATCGGTAATTTAATTCAGTGGAAAAAAGGTATGGAAAGATAATACGTAGCAGACGGTAAAATTTTTTTTTTTATTTATGTAATGGATAAGACGATCAATGCCATGCGATAATTATTCTATAAATAACAAACATATAATACAATTGCAATATCTGATGTATAAGAGAACTTTCTTCTTTCGTCTATAAATAATACGGCGTTATATCTCTAGTACTTACTGACCTGATATAATTGCAATATGTAAGAAGTAGCGCGATCTTATAAAGTTAGATAACTGAAATGTAAAATGTATAAAAAAAAGAAATCAAGAAATTTGAAATTTTTCAAAAACGTTAAGCGTGAGCGTAAAATATAATTTTATTGACCTTATCAACCTATATATATATTCAGTTGTCCCATTTCTGATAAGCGCGTGTGACCTTGTCGAAAGCTTTTTTTTTCATTCGAATGCATTCAAAGAAAAAATAAATAGCAATTGCTATCATCTCGCACCGCACGAGTAAGATAAGTTGTATAGTATACATGACTCGTGTCGTATAGTAGCGCATCAGTATTTAAACTAGTGTAATGTTTTCAAGGCACATTTTTTTCGTGTTTTACAAAAATAAGATTGGTAAGCAATGAAAAATACGCCGTGTACAAAAGATAAAATAATCAAATAAAAGATTAAACATTAAAAAAATATAATATTTATATGCTTCAAAAAGCGATGATTCAGCGTCTCGCGTTTTATCTTAAGAAAATGCAATAATTTTCCTATCTCGAGTTTCATGTGGTTTATTATTACAACGATTTTAATGTGGCTTCGGCGCCAATGCAGGGCGTTTTTAATATGAATTTTTACTTTTATTACAACTTGTTCAAATGTATTAAAAATTTTATCGATGTAAATGATAACAATGAGGTTCTATAGATAACAACCCTACTCCCTCCCGAAATTTCTTAAGGCATAAAATGAGCATTCATGTTTGAATCGGATAAAAAACAAAAAAGTTTACGGTTAGAAACCAATTTTTCTGCATCATCCGATATCAACATTGGCAAAAAGACAATTCTTGATAATAATTTTTTTATAAAATATATATACTTATAAGTATACACTATCGAACAATTTATGGTGCTCTTCGACACAAGCGTGGAAGTATGTAGATTATTTTATAGATAATTTACCTCAAGTGACTTCGCTAAACGAATAACATCGCACATGAAGTAGATAATCTAAGAAACCAAACCACTTCGCTTTCACACTCGAAGCACAAACTTGTGCGGAAAAAAAATCTCTCCTCCCAGATTCATGGCAGCAACAAGAAGTGCAACAGCGTAAACGAAGGAGTATGTTTCCAGAGCGCATCGGACGCGCAGGAGTTACACATCCGTGCGAGGGGGCACCGAGACTCAAGCGAAGGGATCCCGAAGTATCGTAATTCAATACCATTGACTGAACTTGAGCTACTTACGAGTGACCTTGTCCGATGCACAACAACACACACGATATATGTATATATCAATGCACGCAGCATACCTAAAGTCACGATTGTGCGTAATTGTCGCGGTGGCTCTCGTGCGATAAGCTTGTAATAGCAGACAAAGCAAGAGAACTGGAGGAAGGGAAAAATACGCTGTTATAATAGAGAATGAGGATGTCACGGAGGTGAGAGCTCATAGCGGCGCCTTCTCGGATTTCTGCAGCCGCGAGATACACGTCGTCCGGACCTCCTCTTCGCGTCTTCGCCTGGCTTCCGGCTGTCGAGCATCTTAGTTTTATGTTACTCTCACTTTTTTCAGTCGCTTTTTGTATATATAAAACAGCTAGTCGTCCCTTTTTCTTTTGAGACGCGGTTTGGCCGCCCGAGATTAGGGCGGGATTTGGGGGTTTGTGCCGAGTTTGACTTTCGGGCTTTTTCTTGCGTACGCTTTTGAGAAATATGACGCGAGACCTTTTTTTAAACACATTCTTTTCAGATTTTCGTTTCGGTAGGGGATTAAAATGTCTACTTCTCTACGCGACGTCACTATAACGTTGTTTTAAAAAATTAGTGCATGTATCATAGTATACTGTTGCACTTTACGACTATAAATAGCTGGTAGCAGAGCTTCAACGATAAAATGCGCAAGTTAATTAGGCAGTTGAAACGTCGGGGAAACGGATTATAAAACATGTGAAGTGAAGCGTGATCGGTATATAGAGACTGCTTCACAATCAATATAATGAAAGCACTTGAAATAAAAAATAAACTGACCTACACCAATGGAGGTGGCGAACGACGTTGTGGTACTTCCGTCGAATGACCCCAGCCCCGATGAATATTTACGCGATTACTGACCCAACGTATCGTCGATTCGATGGCAATGTTTGTGCACCAGTCACGGCTCTGCCTTTCAATAGAATTCGCAACGAGCAGATTATATCCAGCTGTAAATTATTTATTAAATCGAAATGCAAATATCGGATTTTTTACCCATTCCGCGAATGAGAATTTGTACAGGGGGGCAATATCCGATTCGGCATGGCTCACTGGGTTGAAGATATCTTCGATATCGATTCTAATAAATTAATCCAATAACTTTAAAAAGAAAATTGAATTTTGAGTCAATACTGACAGATATAACCAACTCGTCTCTCTTTTTTTTCCAAAGAAGAAAAGTTGAGAGCACAGCAAGCTCTCAGAGTGCAAACTCCCGGTTCGTACTAAGGCTTCTAAATCGCATAACAACCCTGTCGATAATTTCTCCCGTTTATACAGCTTATTCCCGAACAGCAGCAGTCACCTCGAGACCCCTAAAGAAGAAGAAAAAAAAGCCGTAGAAAAAAATCCGAGAGGAATCCCGTATTGAACTTCTATCTGCGCGCGGTCACGAGTCGCAATTTTCGAGAAATCGCAAAAGGCTCGAGAGAGAGAGAGAGAGAAAGAGAGTCTCGACGAGTATGTGTGTATATATATAAAGCTGCGCTCAGCAGCGGCTCGGTGTCAGTGGGTTGGAATCTCTCGAGACCCTCGCCGCACGTGACAGAACGGCGGCGGCAGCGGCCGCGGCCATGGCTTATCTCTCTTTCTCTCTCTTTCGCTCGCGCGAAAGAAGTCGCTTGAAACGCTCGGCTGTATGTGCAGTATATACTGTACTCGATGTGTAGGTACGTTGTACAACAGGGCTATTATTCAGTATATGCGGCTGTAGGATGCGATGCGCGCGAATAAAGTGCCTTTCCGACTCTTTACGTATGCGTTCGGGACGATTAAATTGATGTTTTGCGGTATACGAGGCTCTTGTACAGTATTATCGTGTGCTGAGGAAAAAGCTTTTGGTATTAACGAGAGACATTTGCTGAATGGAAAGGGTTATTGGATGAGGTCGAACGTATGGATAAGAGCTTGTTTCGCCGATAAGCTTTGAAGACAAGAAAGAAACGCAAAGATTGGCGCGAACTCACACACTCTCCAGCTTCTGTGTCTACGAATCAGGTGTAGCAGTAGGCTTTGAAATTAAATTTCGTGAAATCTCATTATAATCTCCCGTTAGGCAATTATTTAAGCAACAGCAGAAAATTTAGCCCGCAGCAGCAGAGAAGCAGCAAGAATAATGCAAGGATTTAATTTGCGAGGGTCTGCGGCAGCTTTCCCACGCAGGCAAATGAAAAAAGTCTCCGGAATATCACCAAAAGCTGGCAGTAGACGTCGAGAGTATAAAAACGGGAGAAAGACACCAGATATACACATCCGTCGATGCATCGCGTGCTCGGCAGCGTTAACGACGAGAGAAGCGGAATGGAGTGGAACGTTTATAGCGCGAGAGAGACACTACGCGACAAACCACTCCCCGATTGCATTAGCGATTCCCGAAGCATCCTAGAATAAAAATGCATCCTCGCGCGCCTATTGTGTCGTCGTCGTCGTCGTCGTCGTCGTAGTCCCTGCCAGACACGCGCGCATTCTTCTTCCTAGCCTCGCAACTGTTCATTTCTCCGCCGCCAGCGGCCCTCATTTTCTCCCTTGTAAAAGCCCTACTGCTTTTTCTTTTCATCCATTATACATCTACAAAGCTCTATTCTTTTATTCCGGCTTGTGTGATGTGTTCCTCATTTTCACCAGAGGCGTCTAATGTCTAGGCGTCGCGCGACGTATAGGTAGACGTTTGGGGGATTAACCGAAAACACACTAACTTGATTATAAAGCCTCTGAAAGGGGGCGACGAGATATCGGGGAAATCTTGGATTACTGATGTTTTCACGCGAGTATATAGCTGCATGTATGCATTGAAAGTTTTTTCAATTGAAAGGAGGCCTCCTTTCGCGTGAGCCTCGTCTCTCTTTGGCGAGAGGGCAATTAGAGAAATGTTATACATGCCATTAACGCTGCAGCTCGTATACTATACATGTGGATCGCGCGTTGCGCTGTGTGTGGAAATTCGAAAAATTATCTGATCGACCGCACGAGAGCAGCTCTAAGTCAATTGATGCCAATTGAAGTTATCAATTAAGCTAATGAAAGCTTTTCATCCAGCCGGTGGAGCATTGTATCTTTTAAATAAAATTGCTGCTCTTCTCGGACGCCAATAACAAATCAGAGTGCATATAGTCCTCTTTTTTTCCTTCTATTTCTATAATAATTGCCGCCGCGAGAGAAAATTGGAAAAATGTCCGCCACTCGAATCCTCGCCTAAAGTAAAGCGTTTAAAAGTCCTTCCCTTTTTACAGAGACACAGAGAGAGAGAAAGCCCAGTACAACAACAGAGCTCTGAATTCAATTCAACGGAATCTCACGAAGCGATCGTTCATGTCAACAGGCCCCCTCTCGAGCCAACAATGTGGTCATCCGGTATTTATTCCTCCTCTGCAGCAACAGAGCAGTATTATCGAGAGAGCCTCTCTTTTTCCAGGACACGGCAGCAGCAGCAGCAGCATCCTTTGACTGCAAAAAGGGAAAAACCATATCTCTAGCTTTGCGCGCACGAACACAAGGCCTTCGTGAGAGAGAGCAGCAGCAGCAGCAGCAGTTTTCGGCATCGCGTTCACGATCTGCACGAGTCCTCCCGCAACTTTTCAATTTTCGACGACTACTGTGTGGTGATGTGTCAGCAGCTGAGGTTATATACAGACACATCTGTGCAATGTGTATAGATGCAAAGCGAGAAAGGGATATAATCGTCCGGTGCAGCAAGCATAGACTCGTGAGGCAGTCAATGTTTTCGAGACGGGCAGTAGAGAGGGCTGGCGAGGGAAAGCGCGCTGCAGCAGCGTCAGTCAAGAGTCGAGAGCAGCTAGAGGCAGTTATAGCTCCGAGTGAAAACGTCGACCCCCGACTCTATACTCTACACTATACTCCTTGACTGGCTTCCCCACCAAAGCTGGCTAGCTTCTGCTGACACACACGCTCTTTTCGAGCTGCAGCAGCAGCAGCAGCAGCAGCATGTGATGTATGTATTATTATACACATACGTATACAGGCTGCAGACATGACTATATACCGAGGGCTTTTGCAGTGAGCACTGCGCTTAACATTCAGGCTAAAAATGATACGCGCCGGCCCGGCTGACGTCATACCGGCCTCTGATGCTCTCTTCCTCTTTCTCTCTCTCGCCCTCACTCGACGCATAGTCACGCAGCAGCAGCAGCACCGGCGAATGCAGAGTAAAAGAGTTTCTTCGTATGTGTATAGGACACACTGCTGCAGCACCGGTGTCGCTCTTTATGCACGTATAGTCGAGAGCTCCTCTTCCTTCTATGCTTCTTCTGCTTCTTCTTCTTGTGCTTCTTCGTCTTCGTGGACTTCGTAGTCGCACTAGTGACCAAGGCTCGGGTTAAACCGAGTATTTTATTATACACAGCTTGCTGCTGCTGCTGCTTCTTCTTCTTCTTCTTCGGCGAATGGCGATGCGTAAAGTTATAATGTTTATGGGAGAGGAGAACGGCTGTTGCCGCTGCTATTGCTTTACGTGACCAACTTTCATTACTTTTAATTGTTCTTCTGTTTTTTATGGATTTATTACTTGGCTGGCTATTTCTTACCGAGAGATGTTTTACAGTTTAGTCTTATCCTTCGCGGAGGCTGCGTGCTCTTGGGAGGTAAATGAATTTATTGAAAAACAGTCAGTCAGCTTCCCTAATGATTTTTTTTTTTTTTTTTTATTTTTTGAGAAAAGGAAATACGCTTAACTCTTGGATCGTTAAAAGTTCTTGCAGAGGGTATTAAAGCGTGTGGCGTGTATATACTCTTGCGAGCAAAGTCTCAAGAACAATGAGACAGCCGCTTCTGCGGAGTTTGCGAGATCCAGAAACGATAAATTTGTCACAATTTGTTAAATTATCAAATTAGCCGCTATGAATGAGAGACGGAATATCTCCATATTCAAGGAGAGAAGCTGTCGTAAATCTTGAACAGATGAATGGATTAGAAAAGACAGCGGCTTAGCATTTATCCCCGAGAGAGAACTTGGAGAGAGATTTAGTTCCAGAAGTTTTAAAACTCTGCGCGCTGCGGCGCTTTAGCACGAAATATTCATAGCTTATAATTTGTAAAACTATTGAGAATTCATGCACATACACAAGGACGGACTTTCGGCAAGTTTATAATACGCCGCTCGAGATTCGCGATTACTCCCTGTATGTACTTATACTGCCTGAAAAGGCACACATTGATGATGATACCGTACAATACCTCTTCTCTTCTAACTGCACACACGTAATTAGAATGGAAGCATTAGTTTTCCTCGATAATCATCTGGAAATTATGGAAAATTCAATTGAACCGAATGTATATAAAAACGGATATGCTCGTTTGTCAATTAGCTCTTATTCGGTTAATTCAGCGCTCCTTCCAATTTCAATTGCTTCAATTACAAAATAGCGCGAAGGAAACTCGATACTGCGCTGGCTTCGACGAAAAAAAGCCTGAAACAAAAGCCAACGTGGGGTATAGCTTATTATTACGTGTACTTGTCTCTCTAGTATACGCCAAAACCGGAGTTGACCCTGTTTATTTCCGATGATTGATTGCATCGAGTTCCAGTATATAGGTGCATAGCTATATATATACATCAGTAATGCGACGTGTGCATGCGCAAAGACGTATCATGACGGAATACTTTCCAAAGTGCGCTTTCTTTGGGCGATTTCGTTGGATCAACGGCCAATTACTGATGGTTCACGGTCGATTAAGACTAATTGGCTGTATTAGAGAATTTCAAGCGCGTGTAATCACAACCTAGTTAAAAGTATATCAACGTAACCAATGATGCAGCTCGTTGCTTGTTAAAGCTGCTAGATGCTTTCATGAAAGTTTCATTTAGCTTTGTAATTGATCAGGCGTATACTTTTTAATGCTATGGACGATCATAATTAGCGATCGTTTTTAATTTATTTCTCGCTTTAATGGTCACTCGGAATATATTCACATCCTTGAAGATTCCAGACTACATAGTCGCGACCAAACATTTAAGACGATTGTGTGTTAACCCACATCCTTTAAACGCTTTTACGAACATTCAACAATATTGATTCTACCTCTGCATTTGGAGCGGAATCGAGCTCGTGTATGCCCAGCTCTCATTACATTCATTAGCAGTGCGCACGTATGCGCAGCCTTTCCTCCAGCCAAATAAAAAAGGTCCTGAACAAGACACGAGTGATCGATGGTGGCTTAAGCAGCATTCAATAGCAATGGCCATTCAAAGAGGATTTTTCGCCTCTCTCTCTCGAAAAAAGAAATTGCTTACACTCGGCTATATTATACGGCAGTAGTCCGGCATTGACGCGCATCGACGATAAATGTATTCCGGACACACTTTCTCCATGGCGATACGTATGGTTCCGTCTCTCGTTGACTATACTCGATCATTTTTACAAGTAGAGGTGAGCCCTTCCTTCGAATTGCAATCCTCCTATATTATGATTTAGGATTTGATTTCCTGACATTGCTTAATAAGTATTGACAGTCTGGTATGGTTGACATCAAAATATCAATCATCAACTGCTAGTTATGAACAAATTCTACCCTACAGACACAGACTGTACAACAATCTCTCGTGCGATTAAGAGCAGCTGATACGCAACTTTCGGGCTTGCATGTTTCTCGGCTTTATCTCAGCACAACAGTGGGCAGTTTGTGCGCACACGAGACATCTCTCCCTACTCTGGCGCTCTTTCGATGCAAAACGACTCTCTTGACCTTGGGATATTCGCTGCCGTCGTCGACACCACGAGCGAGCTGCATAATCTCTATCAGTTCAGCCGTCGCTCGCGGGAGACACAACACAATTGACTCCACACTGCTGTATAGGCCACCAGTTTAGCATATCGGACACCGTGAGTTGTGTGAGCTTCGGGTTCTCATTTTGGTTATTGTGAAGCTGACTGTGGGCAAGGTCGTGTTTTTTTTTTACGACGCTCAACAAAAGGCTCCTTTTTGTCTTTGTTGTACACACTGTGTGTTGTAATAAAAAAAAATCAAACAATGCTCAACTATTGAAAGGCGAAACAACAATGAGAATTGTAAAGGAAAATGAATGGAAAAATTTGACGGATTATTTTAGTCGCAGAGATTTAGAAAATGAACGTTTGAATTAAGACGAGTTTACAGAAGAAAAAAACTAGTCCAACACTTGACCAGGCGGTATAATTTTTAACGCGGAAAAAACTGGTTGAAACGTCAAGAAATTATTCCAGCGGCAGCAGGATTGATGTACAGGCATTTTAATTAGTCGTCGGCAGTAGTAGTAGATTTAACAATTTAATTTCCCCCGGTATTTTTCCATAAAAAATCCGACTCTGATCGACAGCGCTCAAATGAAAATTCACCGCCGTCGCCGCGCACTCCAACAAGTGTATTTATGTATCCGTCCGCGATTAACATTAGAGTCAAAAAAGCAGGTCTTTGCTTCTAAAAAAACGCGTCAGCCTTATATTCACAGACGAAAAAACAGTGTGTGTATATGAGCGGAGAGAGAGAGAGAGAGAGCTTGCCATAACGAGGCAAACTGCGCAATTCCACACGCACCGAGATTTCGGGCCGAATTTCGCCGTGTCATATCCTTAAAAGGTCATCGAGTTTCTCAGAGCGCGAGCAAGCGAGCGAAGGTGTACATTGCGCTATACACGTATAATACACCTTTATATCATTGGCGCGCACGAGCGAAAGAGGTGAGCGTTCACCTCGGCTGCTCTCTCAGGACACACACAGACACACAAGTTTTCGCGAGAGTGCGCCAAGGACATCGGAATTTCCGAGGAGCGCCGCCAAGCGCGAAAGAGTATATATATATCTGTATACATATATACGTGTGCGCGCGCGGCTCGTGCCAGAAATACGTGGCCACTTACCGACATTATGCGTTGCGTAAGCGCGAGCGCAGCGCCCGCGACGGATAAATAGCTATTGACCTTTATTCTAAGCGAGCCTCGAATGAATGAACGGCCACCGCCGCCGTTGCTATATACTGTGCGCGCGGACACACGCGGATGTGCGCGAGCGAGTCCATCCTATATACGTGCATGTGTCTCACTCGCCGCATATATACAAGTATACGTGCTTCTGCTGGCTTTCTGTGTTTTCCTGATGAGAGTAGTGGACGATTTTTTTCTTTTCTGCAATAATCTACGGCCGCGTATTCTTCTTTCGTTCGTCTGTACTGTTATACAGGCAAATAATCTCTTGCACAACGCGTATACGCACTTTTATTTACGAGGAACGTGTGTCGCTCCTGCGCTTCAAGAGATATTTGTGTACCTTGGAGGAAAAACCGACATTTTCTGAGAAAAATTTGAAAATTTTCCACTTCGGTTTCAGTGTATTGAATAAGGAAAAGTGGTTGATCGCATGACCTGGTCATGCAGCGACCTTGACGGTCATCTTCCAGTGCAGTTATTATCCTAGATAATTCCATGCTTGAACTACCTTTCCGTAAACACAATAGAATAATTTTCACATTACGCCGTCGGTGCGTGTGCTTTCCCTTGCGCCTTATATTGTTACACAGACTGACTTACGAGTGTGCGTTCCAAGTCAGCTAATGAGAATTTTTCATAAAAAAGAAAAGATCGAGCAAAATGCTTTTGAAGTAAAAACTCATCCTGCAAGCAAAAACCGCAACAATTTTCTTTCTACACCTGTCCGAGAGGTCTTTGTGTATAATTAGTTGCACTCTCGAGCTCGTTAGCTTAAAACATCGTGCCTGGTGTATACAGGAGAGGAAAAAATGAGAGAAAGTATGGCGCGAGAAAAAGAGCAGCAGCGACGCGAAAGAGAGATACATTTATCTAGCATAGAGATTGCAGTGAACTTGACCGGGACTCTCTGGTGAGCTTCAAGAGCAAGACTATTGCGCAACGTCGATTGCGGCCGAAGAAAAATTGTCATCCGATACAACGATTGAGCCTCTGCAGCAGCAGCTGCACACATGTCGAGGCATTAATTAAAACCTCTTTTTTTGGTCAATCTATCGCACTCGAACACAGAGCCTTATCGCCGAGTATTTTTGCGGCTCAAAGGCACGTCGTCGCGACTACTGCTGCTGATCTCCTATATATCAAGGGGCTTTAAAAATGCGATCGTGCACCTTCTGCTCTCTGTGTGGGTTGTATATAGCGAGTCGTGAAAGCGCCAATTTGCTAACGGGACTTGCTATCGTGTGATTTTTTTTTTCATATGTTTGAATTCTAATTTGCGTCAGAGACACTTGAATTACGTTCGAGTCATTTAGCAAAAATGACAAGAGACGGGGGGGGATATGTGTTTCGATCGATTGGAAATAAATTCAAATTAGAAACGGCATAATATATACGAATCGTTGTGTTTTGTTAAATACTGCAATTCACCGAGTGTGTCTCGCGTCGCCGCGCGGGTCATCGAGAGCAAAATAATTATTGTGCAATGTCGATTGTGTGGTCGAAAAGCAGCAGAAAAGAATTTGTCATTGGATACGCCGGCGCAGTTTTAATTGACGTCTCGTCATATACTTTTTTACAATCTATCGTTGACTCTGCTTATCACGTGTATTTTCGCACTTAGACGTGCTCGCTCGTATCAACAGACAAAAGAGTAATCTTGCACCTCAATTTAATGCGATATACGCCGCCGCTGCACTGATAGCGCGAAAAATTGCGCTTGTAGCAATATTTTGTTAAATAGATAAGTCTTGTCGACGCCGCTGCTGCTGCGCCAAAACAGCTGGTTTAGGTTTGATAAGGGGCTTTTCGCGCCCACAATAAACCGTCAATAATGTGTCAGTGTACAAATAAAGCGGTTTTTCTTATTTTCGTTTGAAAAATTTTATTGTAAGCATTTTTTTTTTGAATTTGTAAAATTTATTGCGGTAGATTTACGAGAAACAAAAATTGACTAATCATGACTGCAACGTGTTGTGAACGTTTTTAGAGAAACCTCGTGAATTTCTATTAACCGAAGAAAATTACGTTTAGAAATGCCGAAATGACTTAAAGTGAAAGTGATACATTCCAATTAAGACGTAACTCGTGCCTTGGTTTACTGCTGCTGCTGCTGCTGAACAACGACAACGAAAAAATTCAACTCCAGTGATCGATCATAAGGAATAAAAGCTTTTGACATGAGTTTCGGTATATGATTCTTTAATACTTAGATAATGATGTAAAAATCGCATCAATTTAATACAGCCAACAATAATTTATAACATCAATCTCTATCAATTAAAAGCTCGATAAGTATATCAATAATTATTCATCATCATTCTCTTTTGTCATTTTTAACCATCCTCATTCTTGCTAAAATTGAATGTAATTATCGTCAAATACATTTCAAACTACGATTACACAGCTTCCTCCAGGAGGAAGCAATTAAACTAATCTCAAACAAGTCCCAATCAGAAACTAAGACAACAAATTTCGAAAATTCAACAAGCGCAAAGACTTTACCAGAGAGAAAGGCCAATCGCGACGAATCGTCGTCGTCGTCGATTTAAAAGTGTAACGCACACAGCGAAACAGAGAGAGAGAGAGAAGCATAGCACAGCAGCAGCGGCCTGCTGCTGCAGAGAGAAACGAAGACTCGAATCGACGTGACTGCCGTGGCCAAACAGTAGTCTACTAACCGGTCAGAAAACGTCGAGCTACAGCACACAAGCAGTCTATAGAGGCATTCGGGTGCATTGGGCGCGTGCGATTCATTGCATCATCGCGCTGCTACTGCTGTTGCCTCGAAAAATAGGCACGTGGCCCAAATTCGCGGCTACTCTCAACCGCCGGCGAGAAAAGAGAACAGGAAAACATATCGGAGCTCTCTGCTGTTTGATATATATATATACCCTGCGAGAATGATTTCAAGACGACCGAGAGTAATGGCCGAATTCCGACCGTTTTTTTTCCTGCGTATTTTTGATAGCGGGGTATTGCTCCATGAGACGTTCGGCAAAGAGGAGGAAAGTGCGCTGAGTTGACGAAAATATGCGGAATCGAGCGCGAGAGTAACAAAAGAAAAGGATTATATTCACACATGTTTTTCCTTGATAATAGACAACGATTATAATGCGCTTACGCACGCATTACAGCATGTTATGATAAGATTTCCAATATTATTCGGACACTGAAATAATGTCAGTTGCGCATAAACGTATATCCCTCCAATGCATCAATAATATTTTTCCACGAAAAATACGGGACAACCTACTATTTGCCTGCGATTACAGACATCGATAAGGGAACAACGTCAAGAGAGAGAGAGAGAGAGAGAAGTCCCTAAATCTCGAGTATCGTAAAACTTCGCTCCGACTTTCCATCGCGACCGCATGCATCTACACAGTACACACTGCATAAAGTATAATATAGAGTCACACATACACACACACACAATTGTTCCCATCTGCGAAACTTGCGCTTGGATCTGGGGTCAAAGGATCATCGGTCATCGCGTTGTCTTTCGCCGGAGACCCCTGCACTCATGACGACGACGGTCGATATATTATATACGTATAGCGTACGCCGGATTATGCAAATAATACTGCATTTGATAGCTGTACTTGTTTTCGTGAGAGACCGTTTATCGCGCCGGACGATTGTGTTTTTCAGCTACATTAATACCGGTGCTCGATTTTTTTTTCTTTTTTTTCGACAAACCGCTTAATTTATGTATACGCGCGTTCTTATCGCGCGGCACGATGATATCAGAAAATGCAAAAGCTCTGCTGAGCGATCGCGTTTTTGTTGCTAATGCAAGTGTACATATTTCGCGTGTTCGCTGTATAAATCAAATCTCTCTCTCACACTCTCGGTGTTTACCGATCACATACACGCGCGATTTTGAGAGAAAGATCGTTCGCACGTTGTACCTCTGTCAATATATATACCAGTTTCCTCTTACTCTCTTCAAGTGCGCTATGCAGTTCAAAGACCGATTGCGAAAGAGTCATACCGAATTAGCAACATTAGCGTTTTTTAATCTCTCGACAGATTTATAAATGCACATACCGCGCGCGAGACACAATGTTTGCGCGACGGAAAAAAAATTGCGAAATTTCCCCGGAACGCGATTCGATAATCCGCTTGGAATATAAAACAAGCTCCTCCCCGCGTGCGCATTACTCAACTCGGGAAATGCACATTGAGTTATCATCGCTCGAGCAACAAAAAAATTAGGTTATTACTTTCCACTGGCACACAGAAGCAGCGCTATTTTCGTCTCGAGCTATCTTTCAATAAAGTCATAATAAACTGTGCGACTGCGCGAAAAAAGCTCGGCGGCGATTGAAATAACGCTCTGTCTCGCAAAAAAATAGAGGACAAAAAAAGAGCAGCAGCGAGAGAGAGAGAGAGAGAGAGAGAGAGAGAGAGAGAGAGAGAGAGAGAGAGAGAGAAAATCGTTGCAGCGCAACGACATTGGAGGCCGCACAAGTGCGCATCGATAATGTGTGCAGAGAGTCGTCGCGCGCTTATCGGTGGCAACGGCTTTACCGGAATCCTATGTGCGAGTCGGCAGTTCTCTCTCTCTCTCTCTCCTCACTCTGTATATATATGCTCTTCACCGTCAAATCGCTATCTGTCGAATTTCAAGGAGAGACTGCGTGCAACTGCGTTATCGCGCAGGAAAAAAGTATACGTGTGTGAAGTCAGCGCGCGTTTCCACTGCAGAAAGAGAGATAATATACGTGCGAGAGTGTTATACAGTGTGAAAGTGCCGGTGAAAGATGACATGCTTTGAGAATAATGGAATTTACAGTTGATTTCTCGAGGTATGAATCTATTTTGTACTATGATACGATAACCGTAAATCGACTGAGTTTTCAGAGGCAATAAGAGTCACAGTATGGGTCCAAATTTACGGCAAACATTAGAGGGTATACGTGTGTAACGATACACCTGGACATCTCCTCTCAAAATCTGCCGTAAAGATCCTGAAAAGTCTTGGCGTCGTATAACAATACTTCTTAATTTCATATCAAAATCTACACAATGACTCGCTTTCTCAGGCCCGTTAACGCGCTTTATTTGCCCAACTTTCGGAGCATATAAGACAAGACAACATCGCCGAAATCCGGCTGTTCCACATACATATGTGGCATATACGCGTTACACGCGCCACAATAAACTCGGCTATAGTGCACGAGAGCTGCAGCAGTGTCGATATAAAACTGAGAGAGAAGAAAAAGCCAAGGCCTGTTATTTCTGCGAAAGCCGTGGGTGAAATAAAACCGAGCAGCAGCAACGAAAACAAGAAAAAGGAGGAACGAAGGAGGAAAGACACGCACGCGCGTATATATTTGCCCTCGGCGATCGCTGTCCCCGATTTTTCTCTCGTCTTCTCTCGTCGCCACCTCTCACCGGCTTTTAAACTCTTGCGCGCGCGAACGAACGAACGAGTTTTCTTTTTTAGCTGCGCAGTGGTCGAGGACGTTGTCGCGGTAAAAGTGCAGTGAGAGAGGAGAGAGAGAGAGACGTGTCCCCATCAGCAGCCGTTTCGATTTCATCGGCCCGCAATAGTCTTGTCTTAGCGCAGCAGCTATATCGTCATCTTTGAGAGAGAGAGAGTGAAAGATGGAAAATATTTTTCCTCGATTCGTTTTCTTTGAGCGTATTAATATCGTTGCGGGATTAAGTGATTTTTCGTGTATTTGGCGTAGCGTAGTTAACCTAATTTTGCAATGAAATCATTTTGAGATGGATTAAATTGTTGTGTGACTGTAACAAAGTCTATTTGAGTAATAGAGCAGGTGTTATAGAGAAATTATATTGAAATGACGCTCGAGTCTAGTGTACACATAAAATTACTATTCAATTATGCATTCGTTAATTAATGCTTGAAACCTTGTATTACTTTTACCATTCCGAAGTATCGTATACACATTTTTCAATACAATTATTTGCGTTTCATTTTTTTGCTCAGCGATCAATCATTCTGTTCTAATAGCACTGTCGCCACTCGAATTTCAGCTGTCTCTCTCGATACTTGTCAAGTATATACCTTCTTAAAAACTTCATGTTCAACATTACTTTCCACTCTGTGTCATTAAGTTGTGGCTTCCTTTCTCAAACTATTCATTTCCGCTCATGGATCGCCAGTTTGTTGTTTCATGATTACGACACTTTTATCCCAAAAAGAACATTCTAATACTTATAATTTTTAAAATATTCCACTAAAGTCAAAGACGAAAATCAGTATTTTTTCTTAAAACAACGAGTATACTCCAAGAACTCGAGTGGTCTAATCTAAGTATATTCCAGTGTCTATACTGTAGCCCACAAACGAAATCAAAAGTGTAAACACTGTCGCGCAGAGCTTTTTGAGGTTAGTTCTAGATAACGTCATACTAAATGAAGATTACGCGTTCGATAAAGACGCTACAGCAATGTAGAACGCGTTTCTTTCTTCTTCTTCTTCGTCGTCGTCGAAAGACAAAAAAATAAACTAGCATTCCGTCCGGGGACAGAAAAAAAGAGACGTTGCCTCGATTGTCCTTCCCATCATATAGACGACGGCATTGTTTTTCGAAGGCGCGCGCGAGAGACTATTGCTCCCGAGACAGAACGTCGACGACAAAAACAGCAACCGGGCGAACTCGGACGTTACAAAACTTGCCGAGGAACACTGTACAGCTCGATGCGAAATAAAATATAAAGAAAAGAGAACCTCCGATTTCTCCCGCCGAGACTTTTGTAACTACAATACTTACTGCACCGTATATACGTAAAACTCTCGTGTATTCCTACAAGTAAATCGAATATTCAAAGTCAACTAAAACGCGCGAGCGAACGTGAAATCAAACATCGAAAGGCAGTCGTCCATGAAACATCTTTGCCGAAGAAGGGACGAACAAAAGGAGAGTAAAACGCATATAGGCGAGGGTTGTTTTAAAAAAGAAGAAAGAGAAAAGGAGAGAGAGAGGGGACAACGGTATATGTATATGTTAAAGTGTGTTTACACAGAAGTGCACTGGGTTAACGTACCGAGTATTGACAGTAGCCCGACTAATAATATTTTGATTTATTCGACTTTCAAACGCAGCGGCAGCGGCCACTGCACGTTACGTAAACGATAAGGGAGCAATTATTCCTGCGTCTAATTAAATGCACTTTTGCCGCAGTGTATTTCAATATACTGCACTTTCGCTCAACGGCAAACTTGTTTGTCCCAACACCTATAACAGTATATAAACACAACTAACTATATAGACCAACACGCTTTTCAACTTACGCATATATATCTATATCTCTCATTCTGACATTGGCAGTTCATTAATGCTCTTCGTTATTTATATCCGGCGAGATAGCCGCTGCGACTTTAATATCGCACTGCAGAAGCACAGACACACACACACACACAACGCCTCTGGCGAGTCAGAATATTATTACTTGTAGAAAGAAAAAGAGAAGAGAGAATAAATACTTACAAAATGCGTTCCGCCGCGTGATGAAGCCCAGCAGCAGGTCTCTCAGACGAAGCTGTATCTCTCTCCCTCCGTCTCTCTCTTTCGAGTTCTCGCGGTGCACAACAATCCCGTGACAAACACTCACTGCACAGAGACGGAGACGACGTCAACGTCGACGACACGTGCACAGCACACTCTCTTCTTCCCCGAACTCGCTCGTTCCGCCGAGAAGCAGACGACTCGGTTGTCGTAGCCTAGAAGTAGTAGTAGTAGTAGGCAAAACTATAGCTTGATGCGCGAGAGCACAAAAATCCGGCGAGGAGCTCGATGGCGACGACTGCGACTGCGTGCAGCGCGGCCTTTTTACGCTCGCTATACAACACTGACTCTCTCTATCTATCTATCTCCGTCTCTCTCGCTCTCGTTCGCTCGCTGTCTCGACGACTATACGACGGCGCGGTTTGTTTACCGTGCGGCACGTTCCTTCTCACTCACTCTCTCTCAACACACAGCTTTTTAGCTTGTGTATGTGTGTAGAGCACGAGAGCGCTGCTCTGCAGAGCCTCGAAATTTTCCTCCACTGCGGAGAAAGAGGTGGAAGAAGAAGAAACAACGCTGCACACACTGGGGGTGGCTCGCCGCCGCTACGGTCGATCGAGGGATGACGGCTCTCTCTCTCTCTCTCCGCGCACAGACACACTGTATGCACTCGCGAGAGACAAACTACTGCTGCTGCAAGAAAAATATCAATGTATGACAGAGTCGTGTATCACACATATACACACACACGTACACTCACATATACACACACGCACGCGGACGTGTTTTTCTCACTGTATATATACGGTCCGTACAGCGGACTGTGCCGTTTTCGTGTTTACGGAGGGCCGATGGAAACGACGTGTGCAACGCTTTCCATATACTGTATGCTGCGCCTCCGCCTCGCTCTCTCTCGCTCTCCTTAGATATAATACACTCTTCTGTGCTGCTGCGTTTTTCTTTTTTGACACACGGACAAACTCGCTCTCCGCTATCCGCTTTGAGTGCAAACGCGCGACTGGTGCCGAGCCGAGCTCTCTGCACCGGCCGCTGCTTCTCTCGGCAGCCGCGAGGTGGCGATACTCTATACCTCTCTCACTCTTTCTCGAATAGCGCTGTCCTTGTCTTACTCGCGTGTAAGAGCAGTGTTGTCGTCGCGCATAGCGAGCCGTCCTCGTCTGGCTCGTTGCAGCGAATTCGGGCCGGGTTCTCTGGGTGTAGGTTAGTGCGCGCCGCCGACAACGGGATAGAAAGGGAAAGACTGATGCGTGTGTTGGTGTGTGCAACGCGAAAGAGAAGCGCGCGCGCGAGTGGAGGCAAGAGCTGTGCTGCTGACGATGCTGCCGCCGCCGCCGCCGCTGCTGCTGCACGGGAAGAGGTGAAACGAGAGCGCTGATGCCTGGAATTTTGCCGCTGCTGCGAGGTATGTATACCGCCTTTTCTCTCTCTCTCTCTCTCTCTCTTTTATGTATATTCCATTTTTTTTTTTGTTGCGAACGCTGTTGATGGCTTTTGAAAAGTTTTGAGGTTGGGATGTGGCGAGTTCTGTAGTACTGATGCTGCATTTTCGCATGGGAACGATTGTGCGGATATTTAGCTTGTTGCCGGCAATTGGATCAGCGCGAGTGCGAACGATGTATAATTACACTTGTTGGATATACATGGCTTTTTAGCGTTAGCAGCGAGTTGAAGACTTTTATTGCTTCTTTTTTTTGTTTGCGTCAGCCGTGCGGCTGCTTGGTTCTCGCTGATGGTTGTTCGTGGTGTGGCAGCGATGTTTGATGGGCTTTGATGTGTATATGTATACTTTCGACAGTTCTGGGAAATCAAGTGCGTTTTATCTTTTTTCAGTATTTTTGGGAGCGAGATGGGACGGATATACATACGCAGCCTAGCAACAGCTCAGTTTCTTTGGTTCAACGATTCGTTTCCCGGAAAGTCTTCGGAAATTAGGGGCTCCCCTCGTATCAGTGTATGCTTTACTGAGAAATGCTGTACTTATAGGCCATTATTTATTATTTTGGTTATTCAGGAGAGCAAAGCAATAAAGAGACTTAAATGAGCTGTAATCATGGTCGAATCGATTTTATGGAAAAATACGCCAATAATCAAGCAGGCTTACGAGGACGGCAAGAACGACAAAGGATTACTTTATTGAATTTCACGGTAACTGCGCTTTCCCAGAAATTCTCAGGCCGATCCGTAAAGTAATAATAATAACGAGAAGCATATAACCCAGTAAACTACATAATATGCGCAGGAGCCTTTTCCGTCATTTTTCTCCATCCGCCATCATTTATCTCTCTTCGATAATAAATTTTGCTTAGGTAATGCCACTTTTCTCCACAGTGCGGCCTGCCAGAAAAATATATATATCGCAATACCTGTTTAGTAAAATGGCCGATAATGATGCATGCAAGCATGAATATACACTATAGTGAGGGATCTTATCAACGATTATTGTTAGTAGAGTATTAATATTCTGGTTTTGAAATGAAAAGTTGTTAGGTTCAGCCGCGAATCGTGATTTTTCCTTGCCAAATTCAGCATATCTATTAGTCGCGCACGAGATTTGAAAAGGCTATTGAGGCTAGTCGCGCGGCGCTTTGAAACTGGGGCAAATTGGCTTATTGGCAACCGTCTCCACTGAGTCAACATCGTGCACTTTACTCTTATTGTTCGAAAAAACGAGGCACAATCACCATAAAAATCGTGAAAATAATATACCCATTGAACCGAAAACTGCCCGTACACTTATATATAACATTCCATTTTTCAAATCTTCGCTACTTTATTTCAAAGCGCAGACAAACAGTTTGAAAATAAATGAGCTCGTACACTCGCATAACAGCCAGTAGCCTATAAATTTATTGTTTAAATCGAGCAATCAGCGCTCGGTTTCCGCGAGAAGATAAAGAAAAAAATCACGCCTGACCCAGAAGCTGCGCGCGTAACCGAGTAATTATTCAGCGAGCGTCGTCGCTCCTTGCCTCCTTATTTATCATCTCGCGCTGCAGCTCGAGAGTTATAAGGAAAGGAAAAAAATAGCAGTGTGTGCTACGGCGCAATTGCCAGAGAGAGAGAGAGAGAGAAGGCGAGTGAGAGTGTGCATGTATATATGTATATAAGTTATATGGCCGCGTAAAACGTGACGGGGCTGCAAGTGTATGCGCGCGAGTTGAAACGAATTAAATAAATAATCCGATCCTGCAACGCTGCAGGCTCGCAGATTCGAGCGGACTTATACGAGCTGTGCTGTCTGTCGCTCATCCAAAGGGGCTGTATAGCTTTCCGAGGATTAAATGCTACGTTTTACTTTGCTTTTTCCATCAGTTTGCGTTTTTTTTTTTTCGTAGGATGAACTGCGTATTTAACTTTTAGAAAAATATTTAATATTTATATTTTGATGGCCTGAAATTTCGTATATAATGTGTTATTTTTTATCAGCTTTAACCAAAGTCTCGAAACCCCCGCGAAGCGCGCAGAAAGTTTTAGCAATTCGACGATAAGTCCAAAGGAAAGTTTTCCTTTATCAAGCTCTTGATCCTCCTATACATTTTTCATAAAAATCTCTCCAGCATCAGACGCTATAAACTTTTTATTAAAAAAATAAACGCCAACAATAATTCCACTTGCAAACTCGAGTCCGAAATTAAATTATAATACCCGCGCTCGCACTCGTGCAAATTAGCCTTGGTATTATCATCAAGTCGCAATTAAAATTTAATAATACGCGCACCTCACCGTGTCCAGCGGTATTCCCCTGGATATAGTCAGGAGAGAGAGAGAGCGCACACATAACCCGTCCTCACGCAAAACTCGGAGCTGCTGCAAAAAATAAAAGTAGCATCAGCACCACCCACGCGCGTCTCTAAACGCCTCAAGGAGTCGTAGACCTCAGCAGTAGAGTCTGCCGCATAGCATATAGCTATATAATACTCGCGGGGAGGGCCATGCGTCCACCTATACCTATACGTATACGTACATCTCCCCGACCGCAGAGACCCACGAACCCAGTGCCGATGCTCTCTCCGCACCTTGGCCGTTCTGTCTTTCTCTCTCTCTCTCGTATAACACACACTGACGAATATACGCGATCGATGTGTATAATCTGTGTGCGCGTAAAGGGGAGCAGAGAGCGGAGCATTTGGCGCGTTGACAACTGGCCGCGCGCGCGCATGCATCTCTCTCTCTCTCCGGGCTGGTCAATAGCCGCGGCGAGCTGGCCATTATCGTCAAAACAAGCCGGTCCGTCCGGCTTCGTATAGTACAGTATTCTAGAGCTATACGCTCGCTCGTTCGCTCTCACTGCCACGTTGGATTCGCGAGCACTCAACTTAGCTCGCGCTCTCTCTCTCTTCTCCCTGCTGCGCTTGAATCAATAAAACCGGCCCTCTTCCCTCTCGCTTCATCCTATATACTGCACGCGAGCTCAGAGTGGCTATGCACGCTGTAGGACGTGTATATATGAGAGAGAGAGAAACTTATTCGCGCTAGTATATACAGGGGGGATGCAGTCTTTCGCGTATGTGTGTTTGTGTGAGAGCGCATTCCTGCGCGCGGACGCACGCACGTGCTCCTTAATCGCTTATTTAAGGTCTCTGTGTCACGGCGACGAAGCGAGTTTTGGATTTGCGTGGATGTGTGTGCTGCTGATGCTGAACGCACTTGATGCGTATAACGCGCTATCGAGCCGTGCCTCTCGAGATAATATTATTCTGGAACGAGGAATTGTTCTCCTTTGGATTATTGCAATTGCTTTTATTTTGTAATATGATTCAAAGATTTTTAAGATATCTACAGTGTAATTTTATTTTATACAAAATATATACATTCAGTCAATCGCGACACTCAAACATTGAGCACAGTTGATGCAAAATCCTCCTATGGATAGCATTCGAATTGATACTTTTTTCCGTTTTAATTGCAGTCTGAATAGAACTGGAAGCAAAGTCGAGAATACTTGAATGAGTATTTGACGTCAGAATCGTCGAGTACCTTTTCACATGTTGCATCGAATTACATTTCAGTATTCGCTTTTAAATCATCTCTTTGAAACAGCCTCGCGATAAAAAGTATAGCAATTTTTTCATACAAAAATATCTGCAATGAAAACCCCCGCCTTCCTCCGAATTTCACAAACCAGCTCAACTCATCTCGATTAGATGCAAACTGGGCTCTGGAATTTTTCGGTCTTGAAGAGCAGTGTCATCTATCGTCACCCACTTACACGTGCCGTTTAATATGCACGAGACTGGCTAATGGGTCTGCGTCAGCGATAAATGTGCTTTGCCAAATTCTCTTTTATTCTGTACCTGAAATTCTCTCTCCCTCTTGTTTTTTGCTCGATGTTGCAGTGTATTTTCGTTCCAGCTAGTTTTAACTTTTTTTTAGCTGTAGTGGTTTTCGAGAATTCTCCAAATGTTTGTATTTTTCGTTTGGTACGTGGGTTGTATTTTCGAAACAACAACGCCGCGTTTAATTAACAAAGTTTTAATTAAAATCAAACAACTTCAACGGATTCAATGAATAATTAAAAACAATATTATTTCGTCGATTATTCGTATGAAATACGAAGTTGCATATGAAATATGACTGCATTCAGTTTAAAAATAGCATTATAATAACCTCTTCCTTCATGCGATAATGAGTATTATTTATCACGGAATTGAGCACAGCGACTTTTAACGAACGGACGCAATGTAGCCCGTAGCGTAATACAAATATATATACTTAATCTGACACAATTATTTATCGGAACACACCTGAGCTCAAAATTCTACGTATTATCTGCAACGCCGAAGAAATTTTCGAATGCACGAAGCCAGCGAATTTTCGAAAGGTGTTCTTCTGTCAAGGCCAACTAGTCGAGTCCCCTACTACTCGACCAAAGGGTCTCTCTCTCTCGCGCTCACTCTACTCACGACTTAATAACGTTTTCTTTCTCTTAGTATATGAATTTCGATTCGCCACAGCGAATACAGTCTAGTGTTTCGCAAATGGAAATGCATCAATCTTTTCACTCGAAATAGCATTATGAGGCCCGAAAATGTAGAATAAATAATGCGCTTCGTTCTGGGATACAGGCGAGCCAACCAAAAGGGTTGAATATTTTTCAGAGCAGGCATCACGGCGAAGGTCCACTTTGATCGATTAGTTTTGTTCTCTCTCTACCCTCGAGGGCTCTCTTTTTCCCCTTCTTTCTCGCGCTACCCCTCTATGCATGACCATTGACTGAGAGAGAATTATCGATTAAAATAGCCGCTGTCTTTAAAGCGGCATTCTGTTTAACGTTTATCTGCGTTGTTCTGCCTGTGTTATTTAAATATGCTTTTTAATATTAATTTTAACTTTCTTAATTTACGAAACTGCAATGTCTTGGATAGACGAACTAAATTCGTTTCGCGAACGCGTAAATCGATGCAGTTTGTAAGTTTAGCACATGTTGCGCAATGTTACGATGTTACGTATAGCTAATGTGCATACTTCAGTGCGCAGTTTCCCTTTGTCGGTTACCCTGTACAGCATCACCATGGCGTAGGTTCTAGTTTGATACTGTTTTCAGGCATTCCAACTAACGAACTTTCTCTCATGTTAGGAATTAGTATTAAGCAATATTTTGCTTCGAACGATCAAGGTTTTTAGCTGTATAATAATGTCGAGCACGGTTCAATGTTAGATGCATGCGAAACTCCTGTTTATTTCAGTTAAAGATAATGACAACTATAAAGAGTAAAACTACTTGGGGTTACGGAAAAACTATAGAACGTTAAAGTCAGTTCATATTTTACTCTGCTCTTTCTCGTTGACAGCGAATTGTATTTCTGATAATAGCAAACTAGATCAAGAAGATTACCATCCGATAGCTAAAGTATTGCAATAGATATAACCCCAGTGCAGTTCAACGACCTTTCGTGATCCATTTGCTTATCGTGCTTGCTTGTATCACCATCAACACACAAATAGCTTTAGCAATTTTTTTTTTTTTTTAGAAAGCCGAAAGAATGTTCCTTTGATATGCTAAAAACGATCAAGTCTTTAGATGTAGACGATTAATAATAATAATGTTGAGACGTTCCATTCGATTAATTTATTTTATCTATGCAACTCTATAAATATAAAATGAATAATTCAACTTATGCCTACGTTATGTTGCTGATATAAAAACCATCTCCAGATGTCCAGTCTGATTAATTATATACTTGATTCTAACAAGACATACTCGACAGATTAATGTTCAGTAGCTGTATTAATTTATAACATAATTATTTGATACAAACTCCAAAACAGTTATAAAATTCCAAACTTATGGTTGTTTTGATAGAACTCTTTTACAAGTCACATTGAAATATATTACATCAGTATCCAGACATTAACATTTTGAATGTTGGCGCCATTCATACCGGATATTTATTACCAATCAGATCTTGTCATTCATAGTGTTTTTTAAGAGAAAAAACAATGATATAAACAAGATAAATTTCGTACCCCACTTCACTACCAATTTCCTTAAAAGCATTGATATTCGCTCCATCGGCACTTGTCAACCGAATCTCTATACACAGTAACGCGTGTAATGCCCTACAATTTCGGCAATGGGCCATGCATGACGACACTCGTGCACGTGAGGAATTACTGACCTTCCTTATTAATATTTAGCCACAGCTGATGGCTTGCACAGTGCGCCGAATATGCAACGAGCAGCAGCAGCTCTCGGGCAAGCTTCCACACCACAAAGGGGTGGCAGGTATTTTAATTCGCCACTTTTGATAATTAATGGCAGATAAGCAGAGGCAGACACGCGACCCCTTGGAATACATTTCAGCTGCATGTGCATATCTCTCGAAATCTTCAACGTCCTTCCGCCTTCTTTTAACGACGCTCAAGGTTGTTCATGGCTACTACCGCGAATATTCGTGCTTTAGTTTGTTCGTTCACACACATACGTACACAATCCGGCAAATGAGACTGCCGCGTGTGTTCTCCTCAAGATTGGATTAGGAATTTTAATAGACCTTTTGTGTTTGCGTTTTTTAATCTCGTGCGATTCGTTACCTCCTGAATAATCGGACGTGAAAATGTATTATTCAAAGCAAATATACAAAGAGTGCTTGCGTTGTTTTTATTTCTCAAAGAGTTATTTATAAAGACGAATTTCTCGTTCTTGGTTCCAACGTTGAAGTACAATAATAGATACCTGTTGATAACGTTAAGGAAAAGATAATAATGAAGAATTAATTTTCGCAATTACTCGATGATGGTTATTTTACGAAAGAAAGTTTATTTCTATATTCAATCAAATACTTTAATTATTCATAAGGTTATAATTATGCATATATCTTTTTTTTTAATTTGACATTTGACTGATATTATTCATGTATTCAAATGAAAAAGCACGAATATGATAGAGCGGGTATAATGAAACGAACGCAGAAACTCGTCATGTAAACGTCCGAAAACAGCCCTAGGTCTAGTATAGCGAAAGGGATTGAAATTGTAGCTCACGGCTCGCGTAGGTGCCACTAACAAGATGCACATATGAAAAGCACGTACGTGCATCTGCCGGTATATGTGCTGCGAGATCAATGGAGACCAAAAATTGCACACATATGGAAATTCTGTATTTCGAGTTTGAAGTTTATGAAATACAGAGTTGTACTTCGTTATGCAAATATTACGTAGATACGTGGATTGACGCATTCGTCATAACATTAATATTTACTCGAATATTAATACTTGAAAACGCTTACTTTATTTACTCACTCGATGAATGTTTACCTCTGAAGCCTTATACATATAGAGCAGAATCAATTTCGCACATTACGAATTCGCATTAATTATATTCTGAAAAAAGCGCGAACATGCGCAGTTGCAAATGGGTATTTATTATTTTTATTTCAGTACCATATAGCCATAGCGTATGCATACTTAATGGCATGAATGTCATTCAAGGTTGCATGCAAGTGACAAGTCACAAAGGACCGCGCGCGAGCAAGCGATTGTTATTCGCAATACCCAATCCACTCCCTTGCATTATCGTAATTTATTAATGAGCTTTACGGCCTCAACGTCACGTCCCAAAGCTCATCAATTAATCATCCTGCAGCAGCGTATGCGTCTCCCCTCCCCATCAGCCCATTATCCAGTGGACCTCTTAAATCCCGCTCAGCAGCGGCTCGATGTTCAATAATAAAGCTCGGGCGTGGGTGCGCATCACGAGACGCGACGGTCACGGCTCGAGTTCAGCGCTTTATGTGTGTGTGTGTATGTGTGTACAGAGCGCGCGCGTTCTTCGCGCCTCGTTGTACAAAACACTTGGGTTCACGTGCTGGACGTTCGTTGACCTACATATATACGTTATATATACGCGGTTTGAGCTGTGTGTATAATGCATCCACGCGCGTTCGAGAGATGAACGCTCGATGTATATAGCCGCCACGCCGGTTCGGCGACACCGACTTTCACCGACCCTCCTCGAAGGCTGGATATGCGAATGGCCATTTGCCTTTCTTTTTTATTTTATTTTTTTTTTACATCGTGTTTTTGCCTTCCTCGACGCGTGCCTTCTTCTTCGCCGCGCTTGACGTCAGATATGAGCATCTCGCGCAAACGCCAAAAGCGTAAAAAGCAAAAGTTGTAAATTAGGGGTTCCAAAAGGATTTCAGGCGGCGCGAGCTTTTGCCCGTCTTTTAAGTGGCTCTTTGCGGTTACGCACTTTTTCGGCGGGTTACGCAAGGAAAAATTGCTACTGTAAAATGGATTGTAAAATTGATTGGTATGCGCCAAAATGAACGTTGGCTAAAGTATTGGGATTGGCAGAAAATATTGCTAATAAAGTGTTGCTCCGTTGATGCTTAATGGATGATTCTTTTTCAATTTTAACTCGTATATTATATATTTTTGTTTACTATTTTTTCATCGTTAAATTTAAGCATAGTGTTTTGAACGTGGTCGCGAAATTTCCTACATATTAAGGAACATGCTTGTATTTATATTAGTAGAAAGTATTTTAAATTGTCTTATCTATGCCGATATATTTATACCCAACGCAGAAAAGGACTCTCTAAAGGAAAATATTTTCGTTTTAAAACTAAGAAAAATGTATCTTTATGTTTTACGGCATGTCAGTTTCTTTTACTTGCACACGTTTAAAAATATTCGTTCGTACAAAACTCAGAAAATAACCTTTTTTCATTATTTTTATGTCGTTTGCGTCACTACAATACAGCACAATAAATAACGCCATGATGCTATACTGCATTAATTTTCTTGTATTTGTAAAATACATCGAATGAAGACATTTATTGTTTTGGGCATACGTAATCCGAGCGTTGTTTACAGTCACTTATTTATAATTTGTTTTCAAGAAAAAACGAGACAGGCGGGGTATATTCATGAAGGCACAAGAAGCGGCCGAGAGAATGCAGGAAGATAAAAAATGTGTAGGAAAATTACGAAAGAGCCACAGGAAGGGCAAAAACATGAGCGGAATGAGAGAAGTAGGAAGAAAGCAAGGGACAAGTTAAGTCGGGGAAGGATGGAACTGGGCTCTTGCATTCCCCGGGTAATCTGTGGTAGGAGGCATGTAGGACGAACGGATGGAGAACACGAAAGTGTCGAGGAAAAGAGAAGAGAGAGAGAGAGAGAAAGAGAAGCGCAGAAAACGAAAGAGAAGGGGAGGAGGAGAAGAACGATTGAAAGGCACTCGAGGGGAAGAGGAGGATAAAAAAACGCAGGCAGAGACTTAAAGAGCGAGAGAGGGAGACTAAAATAGAGAAGGGAACTCGAAGAGAAAGATCGGGAGAGAGAGAGAGAGAGAGAGAGAGAGAGAGAGCGAGAGAGAGAGGAGGGAGATTGTAGAACCGGTGCAGAGACTGACGAGAACGAGAGGAAGAGCTTCAGGAGGTGGGAGTGAGAACGACGGCGAGCGTGAGTCTTAGGCCTGTGCAAAAAATAAAAGTGCATCTCGCCGAGCAAGATGGCCGTCGCTGCTGCTGCTGCCGCTGTGCTGCTCTACCGGCTCTCAAGGTTACTGCTGTCTCTTTCCTCCTCCTTCCTCCTCCACCTCCTCATCCTAGTCCTCATCGTTTTGTTCTTCTTCTTCTTTTGCTGCTGCTGTTGCTGCTGCGACTGCTTCTGCTTCTTCTCTATATACACATACTCGCCTGAGCTATATTACAGTCCTGAGAGCCTGAGAGCAAAGCAGCTAAGCTATAAGAATGCGAGGAAGCAAGTACTTTATTATCTGTCTTGTGACGTCATTCGCGTTATCTGCATCATCGACTAATGTTTTTTAAGCATTGGCTACATTTATTTTCCATAGTTTATAATAAAATCATTCAATTGCTGCTTTGCATCATTAAAATCCTGCTGTGAACGCTCGCGAGAGCTAAAATTGTATTTGGCTTGCAGAGAGCGTTGAGATGAATCTTCGAGCTAAATTAAATGTTTACATCTTTATAAAAAGAAACACGTGGTTGTTTAAAAAAAGGAGCGTTATTGATAGTAGTTGCTACATAGTCACAAAAAACGCTTTCTTGCAGCATGTGGAAGTCGAAAAAAATTTATTTAAAAAATTAGTTATAATTATTAAATTATTGTTAATATTGAAAAAATAAATTGACGAGTACGCATAGAATATAAAGAAACAATAAAAGAAGCAAAGAAAATGAGTGCAAAAAATTTGTCAGAAGTGGGATTCGAACCCACGCCCACAGAAGTGGACTGCGACCTGAACGCAGCGCCTTAGACCACTCGGCCATCCTGACTTGGAATTTCAGTGCCATGGGATCGGTCAGACTCTGCCGGGTGAATCTAATATCGCTCGTTTGCACGCCAGACGTACATCACGAGAAGCGTCGAGCTGAAAAGAGAGAAGGATACATCGTTTCCGCGCATCGTTCTCGCGCTCCTGGCCTTTTCTCTTCTCTATTTTCCCGCTGCTCTCGGGCGGGACTGCGTCGCAAAGTTAAATTTATTCGCGTTTCGAATAACCCGCGCGATGCCACGCAGCAGTCTCGAATAAATCCACGTTTTTTGCTGATTTTGTTCTCCCCTTAATCTCTAGTTAGCGGATAAAATATTCTCGTAACATTATATATTTAGCCTGTAAAAATATTTCAACGGATAAAAGGTGTGTGTTGCGCGATTTAAATTGATACTTATTGGGCATCGTAATTTTTTATCTGTTACGTTTTATTACCATTATTTTTCCAAAACCATATTTTTTAGTGCAAATAACTATTTATAACAATTAATTTTTTTATTAAATTTTTTTTTGTTTTCCTACGTATATTGTGCCGTCTCGATTACAACATAATTTGCTATATGCAAAAAACAACAGCTAAAATATAAATTTGGAAATTGAAATAAAAAAAATAGGTATCTAGGTTATCGACACTTTTATTTTTTTGTATATTATCATTCCAGATTAAAAATTTGTATTGCATATACGAATTACAAATTTAGAATACGAAGATGGAGCACAATTATTCATAGCCCTACCAATCAAATATAAACAATATCAATTAGAAAATAATTGCAATTTATAATAATATCGGTACTTATGATCGCAAATAATGCATTTGATAAATGTTCATACGCAGTAAAAGTTGTAGCTCAATACTTGATACATGAACAAACAATAAATAGAAAATGTCGGTAAAGTAGGGATTTACTCGATACTCTCGCAGTAAATCCTCTTTACCTCATATTGTTATAAGGATTTAAATCTCGTAATAAAAAGTAAAATAACTTGTAAATAATCGATTCATCTATATTTATTAATATTTTCAAACCGATATTTACACGAAAAGTTAGATACCTGGAAAAAAACGAAATACACGTCAGCTATGTTTAAAAAAAAAGCAGAAATGTTTACTTCTTATAGCTGAAAGCCTTTCGATCTCGGCAACCGCAGCAAAATACCGACAATTATGTTAATACAAGCAATTCGAAGCCCGCCTCTCGATAATTTTTGTCGAAGCCTCCGTCGTTTTCTCGTTTCTGCGGTGATTGAGTCAGGGGCGCGTATATACCTCCTCTCTCCCTTCTCTCCCCTTATCGCGATGAACGCTGAAATATGCACCGACGGAAAGATGCAGCCTGATATCAGTTGCTCCGGCGGTTACTATATATATGTGTATATAACCGGCATTCGCAGACCTTCTATATACAAACGACGCGAGATTTTTCCGAAGGACATGTATATACTTTTACACGGCAAAGCGGCCGCGAGGTAGAAACCGAGAAAGAGGATCCGCGAGTCGGACGGAAAGTTATTCCGGGTGAGAGGAATGTATTATATGTATATCTTTGGAGTCGCGGTGGCGAATACTTACTCGCGCGCGCGCGGTTTAAAGTCAAGCGCAGCGGGAAGATTCCGGACGCGCGCTCTCTCAGTGCTCGCTGATTTTAATTAAGGTACGCTCTCGCGCCTCTGTATTATCGGACTCCTCAATCTTAATATCCAATTTTTTCGTATTAAACGGCTTATAAGGAGTATATTGGCCTTGTGCTCTCGCCGCTATACTTATATACATCGACGTCGGCGGCGGCTCGGAAAGAATACCGTGCGGGGCTCTCTATAAGTCAGGCTTATAGTTACAATACCTGAGAAATTAATTGGCATCTGTTCGAGAGATTGTCTGGAAAATTAAAAAACTAGTATTTTTTTCCCCCAGTCAATTAAAAAAAATTGCAAAATCCTTTATACCCGTCGCCACAAAACCCCCGAAGCATTTTCCATCCGATTTTCCTCGAAAGTCTGCGTATATTAGTCGAGGAGGAGCACAGTTGGCTGCAGCGAGTGCACTCGCATCGTCGCGCGCACAATTTCCCGAGAGCAGCATGTAGATATACGAAGCTAGTCGTTGCGCGCGTTATATTCGCAAACTCGAACACAGCGGCGCACCGGTGCATTGAGCATCGCTGGCGTCTCAAGGCCGTGCCGTCCGAGAACTAAGGACACGAGCGCAGCCGCTCTCGAGACTCCCCACTCTTCACTCTCCTCTTTCTCTAGATCTCTCCTCTCTGTCTCTCTATCCACCTTCTCGAGAAAGAGAGAGAGACGACGAATAATCGGTCCGATGCTCCAGTGCTCGCTGCAGCGTTCACTGCTCCGATTCGCCTACTACTACTACTACTACTACTACTACTACTCCTTTCGTTCCGACGATGAAAATCAATATGTACCCAGAGGCATACTGCGAAGCTTTACGCTTTTCACGGACCTGTCGTTTTCACCCCTTTCGCTGATGCCGACTGACCCTCGTGCATATATACCCTGGCTCACTGATTTTCGGACGTACACACACGTGCGTCTTTGAACTTGGCAGACACACGCGTGTATACGCGAGAGAGCGTCATCAGAGAGTATAGAGTTCTATATACACGCAGTTTTGCAGCTTGGAAGAACTGTCGCGGAGATTCGTATTTACGAGCGGCAGGATGAGTCGCGCTCCTCGTTCTATACTCTGCCAAGGAAAGCAATTATGGAGAGGATTTTTTGTGCCTCTCACTCTGCGAATGTCTGTTCCTTTTTTTTAAAGGAGGTTTTGCCCTTTTTTTTGTCGTGGCAAAGGTTCGTTTTCTTGTTGCAAATTTATTGCCCTCAGCGCGGGGGGTTAATGATTGCATGAAAGCCTGTGCAGTGCGCAATCAGTGTAATAAACCGTCACTTATATATACGCGTATACTGACTTTGTACCGGTCATTCGTCATAATTTCATTTTCATCGTTTAGGCTTTATTGTATAATATTACACGTATTTTATGTCCGGTATGTATAACGCGTAATTATAGCTATACAATCGTTCGGGATTTTTCAAACCGTCCGAAAAGTTTCTTCAAATCTGAAGCGGCCGACCGAAGTCATTTCTTCTATTCCTTTGTTCAATTCCCCCATCAGCAACCTGCGGTGAGAGGATCTCGAGTTGTGCCTATGGGCACAAAAAAAGGGCAATTCGCGCACGAGCTTTCATAAAAGTCGAAGTTCAATGTCAGCCGGCAGTTATGTGTGTGTGTGCTGTAACATCCCATTATCACTTCCTCCCTTTTTTTCGGCGTCGGCTTATAATAATTCCCATCGTCTCAGTAGTTCCGAATCGAGGCAGGTGGAGAACGAAGAAGCCTTCGGCAGGTTGCTACGTCGCCATCGCGATCAAGGTCAAGTCCACAGAGAACTAAACAGCGCAGCTTGTGCAGTTTTGAGGGGGCGAAATCGTAACTATATATCTAAACACAGTATACTGCACAGGCTCCTTCTTTTCGTCGTCTATACTTTGTTCGCCTTCTCCCTCGTGTGCCACGTGTGTGCAGGCCGGAGGCGAAAGAGAGAGAGAGAACTACGTGCGACTCTCTGGATGCGGGCTGCTATTTTTCGCGAAACATCTGCGGTGCCTATATACTCACCGGTAAACAACCTACTAGCTTTCTCATCTCCTCCTCCTCCTCCTCCTCATCGTCTCTTCCTCTCTCTCTCTCTCTCTCTCTCTCTCTCTTTCTCTGAGCAGTGCAACGTTCTTGTAGCCTAGTTTGTCCCGACGTTCCCTTGGTCGCTTAGCTTCGCGCGCGTGCATATCCTTTTTCGGCTTCAAGGTCGCGGACTAATTTTAAGGGGGCAGCCGAGCGAAGCGGAGAACAGCCTGTGCACCATCGGCCGCGCGATATGTTGTAGGCGAGAGAGAAAGGGCTAAATTACTGTTTGCCCCCGGTATATTATAAGGCTGCTTTAATTAGATGTGAGAGGAGATTTTTTTAAATTGGCTTTTAAGCGTATAATTGTTCATTTCTTTTAAGAAACTATGTGGTCATCGTATACTATACAGTTGTAAATTACACCCGCGCTCCTTTGTGTATTAAAATCGCGTTACAATCGTCATCTCTCTCTGAAAAAATCCTTATCTCCTAATGAGTCTCAGCACGGCTGAATAGCAGCAGCAATCAAGGCTGTCTCTCCGAAAGGAAAAAATTATTATACGAAATAAAGTAATCGTCACCCGACCATACGTATACTTCAAGCGAGTCACTGCACTAGTGCGAATTCCAACTGAATCCACAAAGTCACGCTCGACAATAAACTCCAACTCTTCCATCCCGAAGGCATTCCCGCCGTTAACCATCGGCATCAGCCGGTAGATATCCCAAGGCGATGGCGCACACTTTGCTCTAGAGCAGGAAAAAAAGTCTTCGCTATCTTCACAGCGTTCAGCACGTGCGCCCAGAGGCTTATCCGGCGTATATACACGCTACAGTAGGACGACACCGCAAAGCCTAGAATCAGCAGATGCGCTATAGAGATAAGCGGAGAGCTGGCCTCATCTCTTTTTGCGCGTATAACCTTCGATATATAGTAGACACAGACAGACAGAGAGACACACGGGGTGCAGGAGAGGAATATCTGCGATCCAGTCGAGTGGAAAAGGCTGCGCTTTTACGTAACACTGCACTATACGATTGCAGGAGAAAGAGCAGCAGCCGCTACAATATATATAATATGTGCAATTGTGATTCAAGGCCGTACGATCGTTACTGGTTTAATAGCCCGTCGTCGTCGTCTCGGGAGCAGAGAGTAACGTGTGTGCGCAGCCTTCTGCAATTATAATCCAGTTCGTCGTGCGGCGAGAGAGGAGAGGTGAAACTGAAAAAGCTGCCTCCTTATAAACACACGCGTCATTTGAATCGCCGCGCGGACGATTTCATCGTGTGCATTCGGTGCGTATTAATGCCTTTGTCTTGACCGAGAGTCTCATTCTCTCGTATACGTGCGATGCATCTTGAGAGACGATGATGACCTAGAGATGTCGATTCGCGCATGATTCTCGCTTATAATACTTATATATACTGCGTCGAGTTTTTGCAGGCGTGTGTGTAGTGTAAGAGTCGAATCAGTTGAATTTTATTTATTATTAGCTGCGTGATTGATAATGCGCATATGCCATCGTTATTTAGATGAGATTTGCATTCAATGGGCGGAGTGATTTGTGTATTAAGCTGGATTTATAGTCGGTATAGATACATTAGGTATGAACCTATTATGAGGTCGCGAGACTGTTAGGTATACTTCTTGTATAAGCGATATGTCAAAGACATCGGTTGCAGTTCGAAGGCGTTGATTAACAATATAGTGACCTTGCGGTAATTTTCCTCAACGCAATTATGGGGGATACTATATTGGTTAATTGGAAGCCGCAAATTTTTATTTCCTTTTAAATATCTCAAACGGGTTTCGAGAACACTTAACAAATTAGGATTATGTAAAACATCATCTTGTATATATCGAGAACTCGAATGAATTTCAAATTTTCCTATATACATAAAAACTTATGTATAAAATATGAATCTTTTTTTAATACAAAAAGTCAAACGAAACCCCTCGAAAAACTTTAATACGAAGTTGCAGCGAGCGGCGATCTCCCAGGCAGATAAAGCTCGACCAGCCATAACTAATCTCCTCCCCGTTGTTTACATTATACCCCAAGCACTCATCCCCGCGCGCGCGCGCGACACAACTGCGCAGTGCGTGCGCGCAACTACTCGCGTCACTGCAGCCAACTACCTCTCCTCCTCTTCTGTGTATATATGTAATACTTATATACGCACAGAGAGAGAAGAAATATACAATACGCACATACTGCAGTGCAGCTTCAATTCAAGAGATATATATGTATATAGTCGTGTGTCCCGCTGGTATTGATCAAGGAGTGCCGGCGCGGCGGGTGTTCTTGAACCCGCTGCTCTTGCTCCCAGTTCATGCTCCCGTCTCTACTAACTGCGTACTTTCCTCCTCCTTCGTCTTGGAACGTCCTACACTCCGCGAGATCGTCCACCTCGAGTATAGTATAAGCTTCTTCTCGTTTTCTGCTTTCCTCCTATACGAACTCGATCGTCCTTTCTCTCTCTCTCTATCCCTCTTCCGCCTGATATGCGATGACGCGTATAGTGTCTGCTGCAGCCATGAACGAGACGCGTAAACAACGATGATGTCGACCCGCTGACATAATTTTCATTCGTTTTAGCTTGGATTCTTTCTTTTCTTTTACAATCTAACGATATCGAAGATTTACTCGCAGAGCTTTAGGAGCATATACTGCAATTTCCGAAACGGAATTTACAAAGATTCGAGTGTACAGTGAACCCGGAGCAGATAAATAAAGAAAGTATACGATTCTCTCATCCGCAATTCCCGGAGCTTGCCCGTCGACTGCGAATAGAATTGAGGATTGCGGGGGTATATGAAATTTTTGGCGGCAGCTCGTGCCAGCGCGTTTCTTCCTTACATTTGTCGCGCGTATATATATGTAGGATGATATTGGATATGCTGATGCATGCGGGAATTTTCATAATAATGGCTTATTTTTCTCTATTCTATATGTAGAGAGAGAGACGCTTTCTCAAAGCTCTCGAAAGTTATTCTACGCTCTCGAGATTACGCGCTTATTTGATTTAAACTTTATTGCGCGCGGATTTGCATATTTTCAATTTAACTCGTTCGTTTTGGATCGTGGACGAAGATTTTTAACGAGTTACCGCGTAAAAATATAATTTCAAGCGCTTCTCCTCGTGCGTCTGATTAACCCAAAGTTTTAACGTCAATAAAAAAAAAATCTTTCTCCATAAAAAGGAATCCCCGCGCAGTCGTGTCGGTCTAACGGCGTTCTATAAATTCTCGAAAAAAATATTCGACTCGTAAAATTGCGCTCCGAAGTATAAATCCCGAGTCGACAAAAAAAAACACCGCGAGAGATCAGCAAACTCCGGTATATGATATACACAACGTCGCGCATTTAAACTGCATCCCCTCCACCGCCGCCTTTGTCTAGAAAATCGCGGCGCGTCTTCCTCCCCTCCTCTGTATATAGTTACATACATATACTCACGCAGTGGGCGCGGCACTGAAAAACCGAGAGGCGCAACGATCGCATCACCCACACACACGAGCACAGCGACCTTGACGAGACGTTGCACTGACATTAAAAGCGTCGCAAGCTGTGTTCGGTCGCTGTACGAGTGACTCTCTAACCCGATCGTGTGGGCGGCCTCACAGACACACAGTCATTGTATAACAATGCAACATCACTCGCGCGTGTGTATTACATATATATATATGCATGTGTAATCCTGCGGCGGGGGGTCATATCGTCGTCGTCGGATATAAAACATATACTGCGTCAGCGGCGGCGCGAGGATAATGTCCTTGCTCTAAAAACACGCAAAGTGCAGCAGCATGTAGAGAAGCAATGTCACCGCTCGTCGGGCTGCAACGATATTATGCAGTGGCGACCGAGCGAAAATACATCGAGCGGCAGCAGGAGCCTATGTTTATCACGCGCTAGTTCGTGGAATAACCGAGAGTGTAAGGGGGCTTATTGCCAAAAATATACGACGATGTGGGGAAACGAAAGCTCGATGCGCCAAGAATTCCTTTTCGCCGGCTATAGACGCGAGAAAGAGGGTTATTATGATTGAATTTCGCTTGTGTATGACGCGCGAGTTGGAATGAGAACGGGGAATAAAAGGAATTTGTGCGAGTTGTCAGGTTATTTTGAGAGCGATTATTGTAAAGTGAGAATGATTGCTTTTGAAATGACTTTTACTGTTTAATAATTGTAAGAGAGAAAGGGAGAGAATTTTTACTCGAGAAAAGGAATTTATGGTGCAGAGAAATTGAACCTGATTTTCCTCTTTAATTAAAAAGTCCATTAAAAGTTCTTTGCTAAAATATTCTTAGAAACTCAGTATGGTATAGCATTTGCCCTTCCTAGGTATAGCACTAAGCTCAAATGCAGTAAGCACACAGTTGTTCTCCATTTTTAGGAGAAAAAAGAAGACAATAATTCGTACATGCATGCGTTACAAAAAATATAGGAGGGTTTCTGGCTCGGAATACGTATTTGCCTTCGGCTCGTGCTTACTCGAAGTGAAAGTATTTAATCAAAAGTTAAAGACGAACTGTTTTGCTTACAATAAGAATACGAAACGATTAAATATGTGAGAAATCGTAAAAGTTTTTATGTTGCAATGTGAAGAGGGTAAAAAAGCAGCGCGTCACGTTTTTAATCAGTCTCGGCGCATGAGACGCCTTGCCATAATGAATTCTTCATACGAAATTCTTTTAAAAACTCATAAAGTTGAAGGTAGGGAAATATAAGTGTTTCTCACATAGCTTCTGCGCAATATTATAAACTTATACTTTGCTAAAGGCATTTTGAAGTTATTATTTGCTTTTTGGGCAAAAATGGACATTTTCGAAAATTTCGCTTATTTTCTCCAAATTTCATTGGCCCACAGTTTAAACTCTTCGTGTCTCTGGTCAGCGAAGATAGATGGCGTATATGCGATTTCCTATTTCCCTCATCGCTATTTGCGAGTTCAATGCATATATGGGCCTACTGCTAGGGCTTCTCATGCTATAATATACTGCTCATAATTCCTGGCAATATCATAATCATTATGTTGCAATACTTCCTCCATTAATGGAAAGTAATTCATAACGATCAATACAGCTAAGAATGATTCGTACAAGTGGTAACAGACGAGATTGACCAGACAATAATTTCTAGTCACAAAGTTTGAATAAAAGTATATATCTACCACAGCATCTAAACATTATGAAAGAAAACGAATCAAATCAGCTCTAATTAAGACCAACCAACAAGGGTGTCGAAAGAGAAGCGAAAAATATAATTCAGATCTCACTTGGAGCCCCATCAGGAACTCGTGAGTTAAGAAAGGCCCGAAGGTGTTTGTTATTCGTCGTAACAAGTCCGCGCGTTGCAGCCCAACGCGCTCCAGAGCATCAGAGAGCAGTCCGGTCGTCATTATACTTGGCAAAATAAAGAACAGCGATATCTCAGCTCGGACACAAAGCGCAGCCGAATTAACGAAAGGAATTAGCGAGAGCCCGTACACGCGCGCACGAGCCATGTGTGGGCCTCTCTCGCTCGTCGAAATAAATTGGATGCGGTCGGTGCATGTCTCGAGGTCAGACTCCCTCTCTCTTTCTCTCTGCAACGAAGAAGAAGAAGGAGCCGAAAAACGAGCGGCGAATTTCATAGCTCGGCGCTCCTATCGCCGGAAGACGGACTCTCGAGAGTTTGCGAACTAGAGAGCCTGACTGCTTGCTTGCTCGTATACACTCAAGGCGAAGGTACAAGATCGACCGCCCCGGGAGTATCGATGCGCCATTCTGATTCGTCGTTCTTTCGTGCAGTGGCTCTCAGTCCTCTGTGTCGACTGATGCAGCTGTTCTACTGATGCTAAGAATTGCAGTTGTAGAAGTGTTTTGGGTGGAGAGAATTTTAAAATTATATTTTACGATTTTTAGTTACTTCAGTGGAGGGAAGTATTCAATGTATTTTCAGATGGAATACCAAGTAGTAATATAAAGACCGTGTGCTTATTTCTTTGATTGCTGCAGTTCGAGTTGCGACCTTGAATGCGGCATCATGCCAAATGTAAAAGCTTTTCTCTGATTCTTTAAACGGACTTTAAAATTTAATGTTTCATTCACTTTTATTCCATAACGGAGAAACGCATTATGACTTTTACCTTGACAAATTTTTTACTACCTCTTTCCATTTGCAGAGTAGTTTTTTTTTTACCTCAGATGAATAATTATTATTTTTACTGTCAATTTACTCAACGGTACTTTACTCGCGAAATTCGGTTATCTCTTACAACCGTTATTCTTTTTCAATTTCGAAGCAAAGTACTCATGCAAGTCTAAAAAATATCTTTACTTTTGCCTTCAAAAAATTTGACAATGATCGATAAAACTGAGTTCGAGTAGGAGGGGGCAATAATAGAAAAAAAAATTACAGTTTCGATGCTATCGAGGCACGTGAAAGGTTTTCATAAAAAGGGGGAGGGTAGGAGGAGCTAGATTGATGATAAATGATAAAACGATACCTCTAGTACGAACACGTGGTGTTGTCACGTGTAGCCGTCGCGACTGGAGAAAGAAACATTGTTGTAGGTATACACGAGCGCAACTCGATTGATATTTAGGGTTACTGGCACTGTTGATGGGGGTGGAACACCTCGGTCGTCATGACAACAGACGCGCAAAAACGCGTTTGATATCGAGGCACGTAGTAGGAGCACTGCTCGGTGAAGCTTTTAACAGGAACTTACTTTTTTTTATTTTATTTTTTTTTCTGAACCGCCCCTTTCGATCATGTAGGTTTTCTTCTCTTTCCCCTTCGCCGTATAGCTAGTGTTGTTTTTTTGTTCCTTATCTCTCAGTCTATTGATTGAGAAAACGTTCGGAACTTTTTTTTTTAACTTGTCTGTGTCCACCCGTCTGCAATGACACGATATCCAGCCTGTTTATTTTGTCTGCTACTACTGAACCAGAGACATCAGTCGCTGCGATATTCTTCAAAATATTGTTGGAGAATATTGGCGAAGTGCTCTTTATTTTTCTCCCTCGTACAACTCAATAACATTTCAAAGACAAGATACAAAAATAGCCGCAAAAATTTATTCCACAATCTCGTACTATAACTGTACAACCATCGTTCAAAAGTTCAAGAATCAAACAAACGAAGCTCGAATAAATTGCAACTTTGCGAACGTTCAATGCCGCACCTTTGAAAAATCGCGCTGGCGCGAGCTTGCGAACGAAAATAAATATTCTAGAACGTTGCACCGAAGAGGAAACGCTAGAGTAGTCGCAGCAGTACAGTAACCTTTGGCAATGCTCCGGTAGAGCACACACACAGAGAGATAGCGTCTAATCGTTATATTGATAATTCAGCTAGGCGAAACGTATATAATATACGAGCGCGTGGTTGTCGGCCAACGCCTTTGGACGTTATTCGCATGCAAGCGTCTCGTCGCGAGACTGTCGTGTTATATAGTCTCAGTGATGCTCAGCTTTATTTACATAAATTTGGAATCCTTCGCTCGAGCGTCGACCTCCTGTTGCATCGAAAGGTCGATGATGTGTATTTGTCTAAAAATTTACGGAATAAAAATTTCTCATTCGTCGTCGAAAGGATGACGCTTAATATAGTATTCCGAAATGTTTATATTTGTGGGTAAAATTCTTGGCTGTCAGAGTATGTGTTTCGAGATCAATGATCTCGAAAATGTTTGAACGACGTATGCAGACGAACGCTGAAACTGCAAATTTGCAAAATGTATATACGCTGCGCGTGGCTTTTTAATAACCGCTCTTTCATGTGCGCGTCAGAAAAAAAACACAACAATATTAACGAAATCTCTCGAGCTTTGAAGTTTCCCGAAATTGAATTATGGTATCTACAGAGTCATTAGCCCGGTAGAAAGATAAAACTTTGATTAATTACAAATACACCACACGGTTGTAATTAAATAGTTAATGAATATCGAGCTTGATGAGAAATCGACAAAATAGCACATCACAATCGAAGCCCCGCGATCGCATACATTTCGAAAGCACACACGCTATACCTCCAAACAAACTCTCTTCGAATGCGGGTCGACGAACGAGCGAAAGGTCAGGCACAAAATAAAGCTCAACTAATAATATCCTTAAAGGGCTGCTTCGTGCCCACCCCGAAGAGCTATACGTCTACCACCACCCCCTCTATATACAAAGCCGCGCAGTTTCATTAAAGAGAGAAAGGAAAAAAAAACGTCTCGGTTCCCGGGCGACTGCGGCTGAGGTCAGCGCCGCCGTAAACTCTCGGCGTCGCGACGCTCCGCTGATCGAAGCTTGCGCCGGGGATAAAAATGTCGGCTGAGAGAGAGAGAGCGCGACTGAGCGAGAAAATAGAAAGTCAGATCGAGAAGGAAAAAAGCTCGACGTCGTGAGAGAGAGAGAGAAGGAGGAGAGGAGAGGGGAGTCTACGTCTGCGACCTTGGTCGGGGTCGTCCCAAGGTCGGATCTTTTCCTCGCCCCTCTTCCTCCTTCTCCTCCTTCCGCCCGCTCTACTGTATGTATATGTGTGTATATACTCTCTTCCGTGGCCTCCTCCTACTCCTCCTCCTCCTCTCTATCTCTGTACTCGCGGCTGCTCGCGTTAACTCGTCCGCCTTATTTCTCTTTCTTCGTCTATTTCTTTTTCTCTCTATCTCACAACACGGATCAATGCCAGGGTCAATGTCACGGCTCGCAAAATTCCGCTCTCGGCTGTCGTCATTATTTTTACCGGCCGCCGCCGCCGCAGCGAAGAAAAGACCAACGACGCACCCATCTCCGACAGAAAAAGACGTGCTCGCGTGAGGATAGAATCTTCTTTGCGCCGCTTTTTATGAAAACACAAAAAAAGAAGAACGCTTCCCGTCGCACGCGATACAAAGGTGCGGGCATGTATAGTCACCTCGAACGTTCTCGCAAAAAGCAGCGATGAATCACCCGACGGATACGCGCGTCTATATGCAGGCGCGAAATTTGGCTCGTGCAGTCTTTGTCTCTATCTCTCTCTCTCTCTCGCTCTTGCTGGTGGCGGTGAAAAAAAGAGTAGTGATAACGCGATAAGATATCGATTAGAGCTGATATAGAGGATGGATTCCGGGACACGAGATAAAAATGCAGCCGCTTCGGAGCTTTGTTTTGTCAGGCGAGAGAGAGAGAGAGCTCGGAATTAAGTATTCGGTCGCCGGTCTGTCGCCTACTGTGCAGACGCGATTCTTTATTTCTGATGGTTTTATCGATGCGACGAGACTCTCCGATGTTATTCATCCTTTGGGTAGTTTCTGGATTTTTTGTTTGCTTATTTATAGAATCGGAGAAAAAGCTGTTTGCCGGTTTATTGAAAATAGCCGATGCGGAGGAAATAAATCGACTTGCAGTCGGGTTTATCGGATGCTTGTTTGGACGTATATGTTCCATAAATCTTTAATAGAAACAATAAAGCTACACGATTTCATTACGAGGATCCCATAGTTTACTAAAGTTGTAACAACCCCCTTCGAATCATATTATTATATGTGCAGAGTTCGCGGACGCAGGGAAAGAGTTGGCTTATAATAATACGATGCTGATGCACCTATTCTTTTGCCGTCTTTTTTTTCGATTTCTCGGTAGTATATGGGAAGAAGCCGGTTATACACATGGGACCATTAACCCTTTGACCATTAACCCTCGTTCTTCATATATTATATGCGAACCGGTTTCTCCCGTCGCCGGTTTGTATACGACGGGGAAACGAAGATGTAGCGTATAAGCAACCTTTTGTCTTTTAATTTTTCAGGCAGCTATTACGAAATTATTGCATGCCCGTGTAATCTTAAAGTATAAAAAAAAAATCTGTAAGGTTGTTTTCGGTTGTAAGCAATAATAATAATGAATAAATAACGCTGAATTTCACGTTTACTCCTCACTCCTACAAACTTTAGCTAAATTTTTGAAAAGCCCGCCCCGAGCGCTTTGAATTACGTATTCATAAATCGCGGAGGCAAAATGTACATTATACGTTGCATACGGCTCACGTACAGGATGTCACACTATACCGAGATCATCATGTATTATTACTCTGGTTATAACACGAAGCGAGTTTCCTCATAATAAATAACGAGATCCGGATTTTCGATCCGCAATAAGTTATTCAAACATATATAGCTTTATTAACCAAATCGTCTCCGTCATTCAATCAATTCGACCAGCTGCCTCGAAATATAATTTGAGTCATATTCGAAACGATCGTTTCGCCCACCCTCTATATACAACAATACAATCGCAGGGGGTTCAGTCAACGCTACTGCTCCCAGAAACTCCCAACGACAGTCACAAAAGACCTCGACTAAAAACGTATAGAGATTCGAACACTGCTAAAAGCGACTGAATATATATACTTATTATATATACAACGGTTGATCAATGAATCTGCGCAACTCCCTCGTTATACCGCGAACATCACTCCCATACCGCAGTATATGTTTCATGTCGCAAATTCGCTCTATATATTATGCGTTCGCGAGGCAGACGGCCCTCAGCCTTGTCGTCGATCGATAGAGCTTTCCTCTCTCTCTCTCTCTCTGTCCGTCTCACTTCAACTCCTTCTATATGCATATATACGCATTGCTCTCCCGCTCTTTCCATCCGGTTATGCTGACTATATAGCTCCCTTTCTCCGGCTTCTCTCTCCTCCCCGCTTATATGCGTGTGTTCTATCCCTCGCAGACGCTGATGATGCCGACGTCAGCGGTATATTTATACCCGCAGATCGAGAGCGAAAATACCGGGAGTCGTCGCCACCCCCGCGAAAGGAAAAATTGAAAACAAACGCGATCCTAATGGCTAGTATTACGTCGAGGAATTATGCCTATGGCGAGTGTGTATATAAGCTTTGCTTTTAACCGGATCGTAATTTTCAATTTTTTTTCTCCTTCTTTCTTTCTCGACGATGCTATCTGCGGGGGCAGGATTGTAAATTCGTTATAGAACGAGTTCTCCGTATATCCTACGGTATATTTTCCCAGACTTTATACTGCCTTCATCTGTGTTTATTTGTACAATATTGCTCGCGATATCGCTATGCGCTTATATAATAACGTATATACAAAGAACAATAAAGCGATCCCAAAAAAGGCACACACAACTGTCGCGCAGATAAATACATGCAGCAACGGCACTTGATACACTAACATACATTATCTTCCCCCTCCTTGCATCACTCTCGATTGCACTGCTGGCCTCCATTTCGTGATATTTTTCGGCGAGCGCGTGTAAGTATACTGTATATATATATGTATATACAAACACAGCTGCACCGGCGAGACACGCGCACTTCCTCTGACCTTGCCCGCTCGAATTTCGGGGAGTAGCACGAGTCTCGAATAACGCAAAAGGGTCGCGCGCGCCGCAGCTTTTGCATCAACAGGTGACACGTAGCCACCGCCGACGCTACCATCATGTCGACGACGACTATATACTATATACACTGTGTGTTAATCGGTTCTACACGGAAATGCGGAGAGGGGTTGTTATACGGCGAATGTATAATAAGCTTTTGAAAAAGATTTGACAAAAGCACAAAAGCTCTTGAGCTTGCCGTTGAATCCACGGTCGAACCAATCGAAGCGTGTGTCTATAAGTTTATACAGCAGAAGCACGCCGGTCGGTCAGAGGCCTAGGTCGGGACTCTCATATATATATATATAATCGACTCTTTCCATCGCTATATAGTCTAGCAGCTGGTCTCTCATGCTCGTCCCTGGGTCAGGGCTACTACTTCCTGAATTTTAGGCGTTTTCGCGCGCGCGCGCGCGCGCGTGACCTTCACCACGAGCTAATAAAAGAACGACCTCTTCCTTCGCTCGGCTTATTTACCCGTGGCATTGATCTCGTGCTGTACAACGTGCTTATTATATAGTTATAGAGCGCGCGAGAAAATAATGAAAAAAAAGCAGCGAAAATTTCAGAATTATTGTGTCGTTGTAGATAATATATATGCGTGGGAGAGGTTGTTGGCGCCAGAATTGTATATACTGGATGATGCGCCCCTTTTTTGTTTTAATGACCTCGGAGGGAGAGGAATGTGGAGCCGGTTTATATTTTTAGGAGATCTCAGCGTGCAAATATATATCGGCACAGGTTTTATTCTCGATCAAATGTTCCGGAAGATATATGTGTGGGTCTCTGAAGGTGGAATTCTTTAAATCTGCATTTATTGTGATGCGGTAACTTTCGCTCGGATGTATATATATACGAGTGCTTGAATGATTAATGCTTGTCTGAATATTCATCTATGTTGAATTCATATTCCACTCTGTTCGTATACTGTATTATACATCTGTAGTGGCGTGAAGAGTTCACGTTTTGTACGTCGTGTGTATAAATAACAAACCGACCGGTATACTATACGAGATTTGAAAGCTGCGCACATGCGGTTTCCGTTTTATTTACTTTGTTATATCTGCAGCTCCCGATTGTATTGCTTTTTATATACTAATAAATTTATTCCAAAATCTTCCATCGCACATAATCGAATTCACGCGACTTTTAGCATCCAAAGTCATCTCAATTGAAAAAAGTCAAAAGTATTATATATACAAAAGCTCCACACTGGAAATACAAGAATGTATAGGGGAACAATAACAACAAGTCAGCCAAAAAGTAGAGAAAAAAGCTGACGAGCTCGAGTATAGGAAAGAGATGCTGCAAACAAAAAAGGAACAACAACAACAGCAGCCGGCGACACACTGGCACCGGGACTGATGCAGTCGCCGAAAGTTCGCGTGGAAAGAAACAGCCGATAAAACGCCCCGATGTGTATAAGACGACGTGTATCGATCGCGCGCGGGTTTTAGCGTTTTTTTATGAGTAGACCCCGCTCTTTATCGACTCAACCCTCTTTTGCAATTTTATACACACTCGTAGCGCGTAGCTTGACTCGAATTACCGCCCGGTGCGGATTTGCATCGCAAAAATATTCATAACTGACTTTAGCAAGGTGGCCATACTGGCGCTGCTTTTGAAATCTGTTTGCGGGAGAGAAGCTGAAATCTGGTGTTATTCCCTGTGAGGATGAATATATTTTTACGCGACAAGTTTCCCAGAACGACTATATATTTTACTTCGAATTGATTCAGAGTGATGACGCATTTTTCTACAAGCAAGCATACGTGCTTTAATTAATACCGTAAAATAGTATATATATACAATGACGTCCACGGCTTGAAAATATATTCAATCTGTGCACTTTGCAGAATTATATTTCCGTTTTTCCCCGGTATTTACTGTAAATACTGCTCTCGCTAAAAATAAAAACTGCCGTTGAATCATTTGCGTTCATTCATGCCGAGGATAGTATGAATAAAACAGCAGCTCCCCATGACGCATCGACACCGGCAAAAATATGCACCATATCAAACGATAAAAAAAGAAAATACTCTATATACTAGCTCTCGAAAAAAAATAAAAAAAAAAAAACGTCGAATGAGATTCGTCTAATTATAATATTCACTTTCCAGCAGCAGATCACAGGCTACAGGAAGCCTTTGTGCATGCATCGGCCGATATCCGTCGCTTTTTATCAGTCATTAATTATAGCCCTGCGCTTAGCCGCAAGCTTAGCCGAGCGTTAATCCTGCGTCGTTGCTCTAACGACAATTTCCCGGGCTCTGCTTATTATTTAGTGCCGGGCCGTTGAAAATTGACGTCACGCGCGCAAGCGGCCGTCTAGTGGTTCTCTCGAATAAATCACGACTACGTCTACGTCATCCTCCCGTTCGAGAGTATTATATATTGCACATACACGACACAACCCTCTATATATACCCACACACAAGTCAGCTCGGGTTATTACTCAGCCGATGTATGTGTGTGTATATAATGCTCGCGGGTGCAAGCGTCGATTCGGTTAAAATTAGAAAAGAGTGTAGAGAGAGAGCGGCGTCACCTGCGTCAAAACACGTCGTTGACGGCAAAAAAAGCTCCGGAGTTTACCTATGCACAGGCTTGTTGTGCTGGCTGTATAGTCAAGCGCACGTGTCGCACGAGGGTGATGTATTAGAAACACTGGGATTATTTTTACTGTGTATGTGTCGCGTATTTTATATTTACCTCTGGAGGTGATTGCGCGCGAATGAAATTGATGGGGATTGCTTTTTTGAGACGGTAAAAATAACGCAAGCTCTGTGCGGTAACGCTGGAAACCTGTGCGGAGACTCATTTACCGTCGAAATGCGTCAAGTGAATGGAGTTATAATTGGTATACGAGTATGTAACGCACGTTATTATGGAGAGAGTGGCTTGTTTTTCCAACGGAATTTATACAGCGCGATATTGTCATGCCGTTGATCTATTTATGAGGGTTTATATTCGTTCTGTTGGACGATGTATTGGCTCGTAAAAAAAGCTGTTTACTTGCGCATTTTTTATTATGCATTACGTAAATGTTTTTATATGTTTACGCTTGGTATACACTGCGTATTTTCGTATTAGTTATACTGACGTTCTATTATGTGATAATAAAAAAATGAGAGTTTTGAGCTAGAATATAATAATATGCATCCGTGGATACTTCTCGTGAACGTCATGTCGATAATGAATGACGCAAGCTATGTAATTAATTAATTTATTTTTGAAAAAGACCCTTGAGCATCTTTGCATTTATAGCGAGAGTTCAAAGCAGTGGAGAAATTGTTCTATTAAAGCAGCATTGACTCCATATTCTTATTATATATATCGAACATTTGAATTTGTAAATTGTGATCAATATTAGTATTATATTGGCTCGTGTCGAATAAAAATGTTATGTTTACGATGCGTATGTAGATAAGATTCAAACTACACCAAAGCGTATGAATGATGCCTCACTAAAGTCTAAAAATATCTGCGCTAGAATTTTACGGTAAATATAAATGACCGCAGACTATTTTTATCTCTTTATTATATTCATCCCTATAACACCTATTTTATGTCTATATAAAAGATGAGCAACTTAGAGCCCGTATAAAATATGCTCTGAAACGAATATACGTGAAAAAGAATAAAAATAAAAGAGCTTTACACGCTATGCTTTCCCAAACGTTCAACAATGAGTAAACATTACTTATTTTTAGATCGACATCTAATTTTATCTCCTCTCAAGAAATCCCCCAGCTTGCAAAAATATAATGGTCCGATCGTGCACTCGGAACGACGATAACAACGACCTCTACATATCAACAAAGCTCGATCGCGCTTTGATAACACTAAAAAAACGTTATCAAAGTGCACCGTCGTCGTCATATTTTTCTCTCACATATACAATAACGATAAAGCCACGAAATCTCAGCTCAAGCCATTCACTTATACATATATTTTCGCTGGTTGCATCGGAATCATCGCTTTATAACGCGCGTGCGCTACTCGACCGGCTATATTTATACTGATGAGAGAGCGCAAAAGGAGGAGCATTGAGGTTGCGCGAGAAGTTACAATACGCTCGCAGCAACAGACACATCGCAGATATCGCCGTCACAGCCATGACCCTTACTTCGCTCGAGTTGGCTTATTCGCGAGTCGCACAGGTACACTGACACTCGCTGTAATATTCGATGTATATAGCGCTCGATTATCGCCGCCGCTTTGACGGACTGTATATATAGTATAGAGCCGATTCGTGACTTTGTTGCCTTATTACGCAATACCGTTACTTCATTGTCGCTGCGCGCGAACGCGTGCGTGGCTTGAATTAACAATGCGACAATGCTCGCGACGAGCCTCGAGTTTGCAAAGCTGATGAATAATTCTTGGAAACGTTATTTTTTGTTGTTGTTTTTTTAAGTGAAATTCGCGGTTTTAGCGCTTCTGTACTTGGGGTTAATTATTGTAGAGCGTATTAAAATCCAGGTGGTTTAATGCGTCGTAAAAATATATAATAATAACTCGGATAATGTGTGCAAGATATTTCCTAAAAAGGGTCATACGTCGGTGCTCGCACCATAAAAGCCGTGCGTGCGCAGGCCGCGCAGTTGCATCACGCGTCTCGCGATCACGTTGATAATATCAGGAGTCATGTCCCCTTTTTCGGGTCATTTCACACATACAACTTTCTCTCTCTCTCCCTTTCTGTAGAAACAACAATGCGCGTCGCGTTTCGACGCGAAGCACGATTGTTTTGATATTTATCGTGACAATATTCTTGATGTACCGCAATTTTATTGTAATAATTCTTTTCTGAAAACTAATCTGTCAGTTATATTTCATAAAATCGATCGCGCGCATTCACTCTTTCAACGAATTAAAATTAATTTTATCGTCCATTCGCGAGCAGCATCAAAAGAAATTCCCGGTGAAGAGGATCGCTAATTGATAGATTAGCGCGAAGGATTATCGTTTTCTTTAATACAATCTCCCTTTCTCACCGAGAGCTCGAGAGATTTTAATTGTACATATATACCTACGAACGAGCGCGCAGCAAGCTCAATCACCATCTCTTTCGCATTAATAATACATCCTCCTGTAGCATAAGCCCGGCAGCTTTTCCTTCGAACCGCAAGACATCTCGTCTTGACGGCGGCACAGAAACGCGAAGAGGATAAAGAAGAAAGAAAAGAACCGCCTGCGTCTGACACGGCTCAGCTGCATCAACGTCATCGCGCACATATACGCACGCGAAATGTCAGCGCGATTCGCTCCTAATGGCTCGCTGATTACCTGCCCACACTTTCATATAGCTCATGCGAGCTGTGCCCCGGGATCAAAGTACCCACGTACCGCTGCATATAGTCGAGTGCCTAGACTGATGAGCTCCGAGTCATGGAATTTATAGACTGTACAATACGTCGTTGGATCTATGCAGGACAATTCTGCTTCGAGAGAGAGAGAGAGAAAAATCGTTGAATGATATCTGTATGTGAGATATATATATAGGTGAAAACAAAGGGACAGTTGCGAAACCGCCGCCAGGTGGCGTCCGGTTTTTTTTTCACTCGCAAGCGTCTAGATACAATGATGGTTATAAAGTACGAGGCCGTTAGAGCTAGGATTACTGTTATGAAAGATGATTATGAATCTACGAAAATATGAACTATTAGTTAGATCATTAAATTTTCACTATTCATTACAGTTCTAGCTGAATATAAAATTAACAACATTTTGTTTTTCGGGAGCGTCTGTTGTCCTCATAATAATGCTGATGGACCAGACGTTCTCTTTGACAATTTTTCGTAACCGCATACATTCCCAACAATTTTCAAATAGCAGTCGCATCAAATATAGCAGTCGATGTTGTTATTGAAAATTTTCCGAGGATAAACGAGTGGCGAGAGGAAGCGTGTGTGTGGGACGAGATTATTATGTTCATCGATGTGCTTTCGGAATGACAAGAGAAATGTATACGCGCGGTTAATAAACCGCTTTGATGAGAGGAATATAAATTGATCGTTCGAGAGAGAGAGAGAGAGCGAGAGCCAAAGAAATATCGCGACGATATTCCTGCTTCACTGCTGTTTTCTATATACACAATCAACGTGTATATAGCGCACATCAGTCGCTCTTTATATATATACCCTCGGCAAAAGTTTTTAATTTAACGTAATTACGGCAATTCGAAGAGCGCACACGGAGTGTATAGTAAAAGCGGATGATTATACTCGCATCAGAATTATGGCCGGTGTTTTGCAAACTTTCACTCGGCGAAAGATGACTCTGCGGCAATTGCGGATTTTTCTCTCGCGATGCAGTTGGATGAACGCTTGCAATGCGACGACCTTCATAATCGAGCTGTAGCTATGAGCGATAAGGAAATAATAAATATAAACGAGCAGCGATTGTAGTGCGTATACAGCCAAGGTCGATAAGAGCTACAGAGTCGTTTCTTATTTCGTCCTGCAGTTGCAACAATCGTTCAATTATGTATACCTATATACGTCTATGACTCTGGCCGGTGTACAAGGTGGAGAAGATACAGTATATCTACTGGCTGAGCAAACTTTGTTGCGGTATTAGAATGACTTATTCATTTGTAAATATATAGCTTGCAGTAAAAATTTCCTCTTTGGCAAACACTGCTCCGGCTGATTCGAACAATTAATCAGCGATATACATATATCATTGTACCGCATCTATCTCTCTTGCACGAGTCAAAGACTCATTTGCTCGTGCGTGTATTTTTAAACGAAGAATTATTTTTGACACAATTTTCTTTCCCGACACATTTGTACCAACAGAGATAACACTTGTAAATTATTCCTCGTCGGGTATATAGCAATATATGTATCAATACACGAGATTATGCATTATTAAAAAGTTATAGCTGCTTGGCTGTGGATACGGGCGCCGATAATGCAAGAAATTCCTTATTAAAACAAGACTGTCTCTTATCTCGTCGTCATATAGCGATAATAAAAACTGAATAAACATGAGAGAAGCGCACCTCTCTTGAAATCCGTCAGATCGTGCCGCTCGCGCTGCAGTCGTGTGTGCAAACTAATACTACATTAAAGTCTCTAAGAAAAACCGCCGCGTGTGTTTGCAAAGAAAAGAAAAAATTGACGCATATGTGCAGCTAATTTATGCGTGCAACATAATAATTTTCCTCTCGTATATGTGTACAGCAGAGTCGCAACGAAAGCGCACGTCGCGGCAGAGTCAATACTCTCGCTATATAGCAGCCCACACACATGCATGCATATAGCGTATATATTTATACTCGCGCGAGAGAGATAAGGTCTTTAGCCTTGTTTCGATATGTCACGCGCGGGCGAAAAATAATCGCGCCTTTTTCGAGCTATACGAAAGAGAGAAAAGGTCGCGCGCGGCGCGACGAGTAGGTGTGCGGATGATGATGGTGCGGGGGAGGTGACTGGAGGGGGCGGCCGACAATTGCAACGCTGCTGCTGCTGGCTTGTCGCCGGCGGTTCAAGGCCTCGCGCCTCGCCTCTCTGCTCTGCTAATGCACAAATGGCTGCGAGTGTTATGCGATCGATGTCGCGAAAGAGCGTTAAATTTTGTGCACTGGCCCTGGGGATTCACACCTGTGCGGAACGAGAATGCGATATACAGGCTCTGATTATGCGAGCTTTATCTGCACGTGTATATATGTAGGGCAGGTACGTCAAAGTCATTGGCGCTTTGATTTATTCCATCAGTTTGAAAGTTGGAGTTATTATACGTCCGTAGGCGTTAAGCTATATTATATGTTGGGCAATTTTATGAATGAATGAATGTTCGTTTGCATACGTGTACTATTCGCTCATGATGTGATGCAATTGTTTGAAAATGTTTAATTAATAACGCTGCACGCTGAAGTTGACCTATATGAGTGATCTAGACCTTCATTCCGAAAGACTTCGATCCTGCAAAATGTATTTATTTCGAATTTATTGCGACTCCACGTTGTTTGCAGAGTGCAATGAAATCGTGGAGGAAACAGCGCTTCTTGAATATATACACATAATCTCGTGGTTGACTGCACTATCGACTGATCAAAGCCCGTTTCGAAGCGTTGCACCGGATGACGTCACCCGTCACTGATGCCCGAGTTATATAAACCTCCATGCAGGCTGCTTATACACAGACAGCGCACTCGCCAGCGCAGCGGTCTCTTCCCCCCTTGTTTATATTAATCCGACGCTATAATTGATGCTCCGAAATTGCCCATTTGATTTCTCATCTTTTTTTATTGCTTCGCCTTGTTTGAACAATCATTTGAGTTCGTCGGCTATAGTGCTCAACGGTTTTACTGCCTTTGGACATTGATTTATTGAACCGTGTGATGAATTTTTGATGAACGTTAGCTACGTAGTCAAGTTTTTTGTTTATAGTAGTTATAAACATAGACGTTAATGCTTGAATCTTTAAGTATGAATCAGTGCGTTTTGAGTTATTTGACACACAACGCCACCTGTTGGTGTAGTCGAGAATTTACAAGAGCGACCGGAGCAAAGCAGATCGAACTGTATAGAGTCTAGAGCTCTCATGGTAAAACGTGTGCGATTAACGAAATTCAATGCAAGATCGACAGATGGCACTACTAGGATTGTCCTTAAGTCTTATAAAAATGATTTATTTAAAATGAAATGAAAATTGCTGAGCAGGATGAAAAAGACGAACATTTTCAGTTCTAAGCAACGACTTGATTTGCCCTGTGCAAGCAAAATATGTGCAAAAAATGTTTCCGCCCGGGATCGAACCGGGGACCTTGTGCGTGTGAAGCACACGTGATAACCACTACACTACGGAAACATAGTCAGACCCCTTGGTCTATAATGCAGGTTTTAAGGTTTGAAATTAATTAACAATTATTATAATTCAACACACTTTATTAGCATAAAACAAACAATGCTTAAATACATCTGTATTGTATTTCAATTGAAAATTAAGTATATATTACACAAAAAGAGCTGAAAGTATGCCAATTTCACACGAGTAGAATATATATTTTTACGCAAGTATACCGACACTAAGTATTCGATATAGGTACAAGTTGGATATTTTTTTCTAATATTATTCAATTTTTCGTGCACTTGTAGATAAAATATTCAGCTGCAAAAACAAAGAGCGAAATCAAGTACCCAGCAATCAATACTAATGCTAAGTTTGCCAGAACATAATCTTTTTCAGTTGTGTTATCATAAGTTGAATATTTTTGTTTTAATAATAATATACGTTTATTTTTTTTATTATTATTCCATAATTTAGGAATCCCTGATTCCATAATTTTGCGAAGAATAAAATTAAACTTTTCAAGATAAGGTGAACCCCATTCAAAAGGAAACGCTAGATTATCTGTATTAAATGTCATTTTTGACATTCTCATGATTGGAACTCCGTTTCGAAATCCGCAGTATTCGATCTTGTATTCTCCATCTATTTTATAGGTCACATAAAAGGAAGGATGATTTTGTAAATTATCTTTTTCGCACTGATCGAAATTACTTGTTTGCTGAATTCTAGGTTTTAATTTTTGAATTACTTCATGCCCATCTCTAGATAAAGCTGCAAACAGACTGTCGGGCATTAATACAGGTAGCTTTGATTCATAGATTTCCTCATAAGTACCGAAAGATATTCTGTTTTTTATTATTTTAGTATTAGTTAGATTTGATACAAGATTAGTAATGTATGTCAAAGATAATAAAATCATTGTGCAAAAAACTACACGTTCAATTAGTCTATTTGGTACTTTTACCCACGGTATACCCATTAAAGTTTGCAAAATATTTGTAGCATTCCAAATGTTACTCTTGAATTTAAGTACTCTCACATAGATTGTAAAACATAGTACAATCACAGGTAATATTAACATTGGCAAATAGATATTTGATGGTATAGTTACCGAAGAATATACAAAATTAGGAGCTAAAATGACGCAGTAGCTTTTTTCAAAATTCAAACTCGCTGAAATTTGCGGCAGGTACAATAATGTACCAACCATGAAAGGATACGGTATCATATTAATGTCGTTACTATTTTTTAATTTAAAATAATATATATGTTCTCTATCCTTCATTGATTTTGGATAGAAAACTTTATAACTTATTTTGAGATTTACAGCTTCTGAAAAGGTTTCAATGTATTCAATATGCGTTCCATTAACAAGAATTTCGTCATTTTTATTTTTAGAAAAACTCAAGTAAGGTGGTCTGTGATATACAGCTATTTTAAATGGATAATTATTCATATCGTTCAATTTTTGCGGGAAAAGACTGTCTTCATCGCTTAAATATGCGTTACTAATTAAGTCTGTAAAAGGATTATAAACTATTTCTTTTGGAATACCCATTTTGTCAATATTTAATATCGTGACGTCAAGGAATTTGTTTTCCCATGCAAATTGTAAGATATTTCCAGTACTGTTTTCCGAGGTCTCATTTAAACCAAAAATTAGTATTAAACACTTTGGTCTCTGCGGCATTGGTGCCATATGAATTATTTTTTGAAATGTGTCTTTTAATACGTGATGATGATTAACGCAACCATTTTTATTTTCTTGGTTTTGTACAATGACGTACAAGACTCTGGATTCTCTTGGATTTTTATGAGTAGGTATATTCAAAGATCTATTGTCGCCTGAATGTTCTATTTCAGTTAAGTCAACAATTATTGTGGGAAAATGGTGCAATATATTTTTAAGTACATCACCGAAATGAGCAATGCGCTGACTATTGTTTTTATGAGTAAATACTGTTACCTGGTATGGATCAACTTCTTTTTTTATCCGAGTGAAAACTACATCAAGTGACTTTGCAACTCCAAACAGCTTTCCTTGACAAAGTGTCAAAATTATAAAATAATAAATAACCATATCTTTTATACAAAAGTTAATATTGGGTTTTTAGAGCACAAATACAGAATGTATTTCTTTCAGAGAAAATAGAATTCGACTGACGTTCTCTTCGCTTACCGATTACTGGAACTTGAATTATCGATTCCGTTAATGCATATACAAATGTACGTCGTTAAACATTAGACTGCATGCTATGCAAATGGTATAAACGTAGTACAGCGCAAAAACATATCGATTTCTCCAGTTACTTTAGTCACCCCTCTGGAGTTAAAATCTGTTATATCTAAGACTCATTTGCGTCATTAGATTATTGTTTAAAATAAGAAAAAAATACTTCTTTAATAAAAAGTAATTGATGCAAGGACAGGGAAAATAAACTGAAACAACTCGCATGCATCTTTTTAAATTTTTCTTTAATAAATTTATTACCAAGACTGATGTATTGTCTGCTTTTATTAACATATCAAATATCCTTATATTTTATACTTTTATTTTACAAAAATGTTGTCATTACACTGTATCGGTTTTGGTAACAACAAAATAATGTGCTAAACATTTAAAAAATTTTTATTGTATCTACTTAAAACAGAATAACCTATAAATAACGAACAAAGTATTTTTGATTGCCTATATTATATATGTTGGATAAAATTCCTAATGATAATTGCGTTTATATGAATGCTTCGTAAAAATATCTTTGCTGCGATTATCAGCGTGAAATTTGGGCTGAATTTAATGCAGTGTCGATTTATTTCTAATGATCATGTATGTGATTTCATTCTGTTATTTAATCTAGCGTATAGTCATGCATAAATATGAAGCTCGCACGTAATACTAGACTTAAATAGTGACAGTAAAAATGATAATAATAATGACAACAATATAAAAATAGGAATGAGTTTCATCACTATCATAATCATTTTTCATAACAACTGAATATAAAAGACTAAGTTTACAACGATACCGCGACTCGAGTCGCGACATTTTGGTTTTTGATTTATACCGACCATATATTGAAATCGGTTGTGCGCGAGCATCTATTCTCTTATTGTCCCTAGTACTGGACGTTGTCTCTGGCAAAAGTTTTCGTTGTCGCGTCCTGAACCATCGTCAAAGTAGCATCAAACAGCTGTTGATGAGGTTATTTAAAAGGTTATTAAAAATAATGTACAAATAGTAAACTTTAATGCTGCTGTAACAAAGGTATAAGCAACGAAGACTTTTGCCGTGTTTTAAAAAAGAATTCACAGTAGCTTATATGCGAATCGACTTGTTATCAAGTCCAAAGAAGTCTTAGGGCCTCCCGAACTCAAATTATTCACTTAATAGTTCTTTTCTCTCTCTCTCACACACACGTTCTTAGAATGTCGTCTAGGGATATCTCAGGTTGTGCTGAGATCGGCTACGTCGATAATCGCCCGGATGTGATGAGCGTGCAACGTGTGGCTGCCTGGGTGGCTGGTGCAGAAAACCGAAATTTCTGAGGCTCCTCGGCTGAAGATCAGGAATGTGTGCACCGGGATAATCCGGAGGTGGTGCCGGTGTCGTATGAAACTGTGACAGGCTCTGGAGCATTCCTACCGATCTTCTCCAGTCTTCGTAGCGCGTCTGGGGCTGTTCCACCTGTTCGGCTTGACGCTGCTTTCTCCTGCTCTGCGAGGATCCGCTCTCCGTAGAGTTGCTGTCCTCGCTGGTGCCCAGACCTGGATCGCGATCTTCAAGAGCGTTCAGACTGACGGCCGAACTCGCGCCTTTGCCGTGACTGTAGAAGAGCGTCGGATGAGGTATCACATAGGGTTGAGGCAGTTTCGAGATCTTCTCCTTCTCGTCTTCCTTGTCGAAGTTGGTGCAAGAACCAGGTCCAAAGAGAGACAGCAGTACAGGCAAGAGGAAGAGGCCGTGCAAGGCACCGATGAAGATCACCAGGAAAACCATCTTGAAGAAGACGAGGAAAATGTAGGTACCGGCGAGCAGCAGAGCGGAGAGACCCAGGATCGTCGAAAGGGCGCCCTGGACGATCGGCAGACCGAGACTATAGAGGCACTCCTTGACGCGCTCGTCTGGCCTCCTCTTCTTCGAGCTCATGTAGGCGTAGCAGATGTGAGCGGTGAAGTCGACGCTGAAGCCGATGCACATGATGAGGTTTATCATGGAGATGCTGTCGAGACTGACGTCCCACAGGGACATGTAGCCGGCCACGCCGCACTCGATGGACACGATGCAGAAGGCCACCCACAGCGAGCACAGAACGTTGGGAATGAAGATGAAGGAGATGACCATCATGGTCAAGGCACCGAAGATCATGCACTGAATACTCGTAGGTCGAACGAGCTCAAACTGATCGAAGAACACGAAGTAGGGATGGAAGACACTGGCGTTGAGCGGCGAGTCCGCGCAGATCTGGCGCAGCTCTCTGACCATGTCCTTTTCCATATTGGTGCCACTGATGTTGACAGGTTGAATCGTGAAGCGACTGGCCAGGATGTGTTCACCCAACTCGTCGAACGCCACGTCCAGAGTGAATAAGCTCGTGTTCGTGAGCCATTCCCGCTTGACGGTTTCGATAAAGCTTTTCTCGTTGACGATGGTCCCGTTGAGGTCCTGGCTGTCGTCCAGATAGTTGAGGAAGTTGCGCAGCCAACTCTGCGTGTACGTTCCACCGACGATGTACTGGGACGATTCCAACGCCAGCGTGAGGTTCTCCACCTGTTTTTGGATGGCTGGATCGCTGTAGTCGTACTGGCCACTCACGACAACCTGAAAACCATGACAGAAAGATATAAATCGTCTGAATAAACTCTCTCAAATCAATATATAAACTTTCATCCATCTACACAAAGAAATTATCTTCTCCGCGGCGTTATATTACGCAAAAAAAGGTAAAAGTGTTGATTTTTCATGCCCAAGCAAATGAAGAGAGGAGCTGTTACTCGCGGCGTACGAGGAACTTATGTAAACGGCCAATGATCATCGTCGAAGCTCACCGTCACGGGAAATTTCCCAGCAGCGCTTTCTCGTCTGCACGCGAGAAACTCCTCGTCGAATTCGATGCCGATTGTAGTACACACACACACACACACACATGTGTGTGTAGGGGGGTACATGCTACACACCATATTAAGCGAGGAAAAGGCAAATTTGCTTTCTCAATGAGCGGGACTTCCGGCGTTGTTCCACGCACCAGCGCCGGACACAATTCGTTCCGCGGTCAATCGGATAGCTCTCGGTAGCCCGCCATCGTCAAGTGGATTATTGTCATTTTTTTATTACGCCTAATAGTTTGCCGAGAAACTAGCGTCATGTGTAATCCCTATATGTATACTTAGGGGCCCAATCACTGTTGTCTCGAAATTCATTGACTTCCGATGCCGTTTTCTCTCGGCTTGTTACTCTGTGTGTCGCTTGTGAAACGGCGCTGGATATCGCACTTGATGTAGATTCTTATTTTCCCGAGAGTTATTTATAGAATACCGGAAACGCTGCACAACAGATTTATTACATTATGTACCCAACGCGAACAATCATTCCGATGAGAAACTTTCTTCGCACCTCCGTACTGTACAAGATTGACGAGTGTATCCAAATTTTCGAAAACGATCCCTCTGTCTTAATATCCGCAGCAAGCATAATCGTCAAAAGTGCGCGTGACGCAATGGGCGATCCGGTAAATACCGGTACACTTCTGAAAACTTATAAACACCGGAGAAAGTGGTTTGGCGAAAGAGCTGGAACCACAAGTCGAGCGCGCGAGATATGTGTGAGCGCACACACGCGTCCGTTCGGGGAGAAAGGGATGCGTGACATAATTGCGCGCGATTACGCGCTCCTACACCTATATGTACGTGCTGGTGTTATATAGAGCTTCTATATATTGTTCGGCATGTGAACTGATGTCGTATATTACAATTAATCAATTGCTCAGCAATTTGGTGCTACTATATACCTAAGCGTCTATTATCTCGCGGTCAGATAGAGAGAGAGTTAAACGGAGACAGAGGCGCGATTATCGGCTAGACACTGATGGCGACTGACCTCAATTCACCGAGCGAGGAAACTCTCGGAAATAGAAATCTCCGAGGAGATGAACGCGGTACGTTCGATTGTCGTCAAGTTCATTGCTTTGGTCATGAGAGTTTATTATATACCATCAGATTTCAACGGATCATATCGAGTCTTTAATGATGACACAACTGACCTGTATCCTGTAGGGAAACTCTCGGTAGTATAACTCCTCGCGATCGTAAAAGGTGATGGAGTACGAGTCATCCTTTGACAGCCTGCGACGGTCCAATCCTTCCTTGATGGTGGTCAGACCGTAGAGAGCTCCAGCGAGGTACAGTCCGAATATGAAGATGACCAGGACTTTGACTAGAGGTCGATTCAGTGCCCAAGCCAAGTAGTCCCGGAACCAGGTCATACAGCCGTGTTCGGGATTGTCGATCGGATTGTTAGGTTCCTCTGGGTCCACACCACCAGTACACAGCAGACGGTAGAGCCATGATCGGTGACCTGAGATACAAAGTTTATTTAGCAAAACCATAAAGTATCATCGTAATCAACCGGATACTCTTGTAAACCGGTCGCGAAGTTTTTCGACTTTGTTACGCGAATAATTGTACCGATTACGAGTCGACGTATAAGAATTACAGAATCCGAGAGCGCGCGCGCGCTTTAATAGTAATGAACAACGTTGAATTTTCACACTTTCTCCGCGACTATCCAGACTAGATTATTGCGACACTTCCTCGCTTATTTATAACATTTTCAGCCTAAAAAAAAAGAAATAACTCGCTTCCAAGTAATATCCCGCCGCGCGCTCAGCTTTCCGTAACAATTTTGCATAATCACTTGACCCGAAAACATGTTCAGCATTCAATTGAAACGAGATACATACCTCTAAAACCGCGACTTTTCTGCACTCGTCGCAGGTGTAAGAATTATTTCCTCGCGTCTACGATATACGCGTTGAGAATACAAAACGATCCTTATGTATATAAACATTGGCATAATAAGTCATAACGCAATAAACCGACGCTTCGCGAGCGTACGAGACAAAAGGTTATCGCTTCGTGACTCATCCCCCAAATCATCATCATCATCCCTCGAATTATACTTTTATGAATCAAATGTGTAATTGAACGTGCTCGGCATAGACGAGAAATAAAAACGCGCATTGTGCAACCCTCCCAGTGTATATACACAGCGACGCACTCGCGCACGTGTCCTCGATGGTTCGCCTTATCAAGGCTCGCGCGCGCGCGTTTTCGTCGATCGCGGGAATACCAAGTGCTCCGACGTGACTTTTGCAGGACTCGATGCTTCGATGACGACACTTATGATATATCGTTCCTTGGCATACGCCAGCGGATCATTATCGAAATGTGGCTGGTTGTTTTAGTGCGTGCAGTTGAACGTGAAATTTGTTGAGTGTGATGGATCGTCAGTGTGTAAGTTCAGAGTTTGGTTGAGAATGTTTTCATGTACAGATTGAATTCTATTTACGGCGGTAGAGACTGTTTTAAAATAATTATTTCCTATACACAGCTGAGAAGCATAAGAGCGCTATTAATCAAGCTAACGCGCAGCTGCATTTATCATTCCCAACTCCACGTGGACCGTCTAATTACCCGCGAATTTCAAAACACAGAAGATGTAGGTCAGAATATATATTTAGCGACGCGCGCGCAAAAATCGCGACATCGCTGTGTGTGTGTGTATTAACATTTCCCAAGGAAAAAAATCTTAAGTAATTGCGCAAACTCAGTCATAAAATAACGCAGAGTCGTTACCATTAGCTTGAAAAAAGCGCGCGCCGCACGCGTTTAGCCGTAAAATTTTCGCGAATCGAGGACATTCCGCACACTTTATAAGCCAACGCTTGGAATAGACACATTAAAGCTCTCTCTCTCGGATTTATAACCGGTGTTCCGAGTTCCTGCTCGCGTTACGCGAGAGAGCAATTACACCTGTTGCCGCCGAATCGCTGCATGTGTACATATGTGTGGTCAGACAAGCATAAGGTATAGAAGAATGGGAGAAAGCAGTGTGACAGGGCTTATAAAGTTGCATAAGTTGATCGGCGAGTGATCTAACGAATCAACGGCCGACATAATGCTGCTCGCGTCTGGTCACATTGACGTAATGACGATCGCGACACGCTGCGCGATCGAAGGTGTATAGCGTAACTCTCGTCGTTCTTCAAACTCTCTTTCTCCGCCGAGTCGTTTGGAAGGAAGTGCATGATGGCGATTTAATCAAGCGGTAGTTACATGTATTTGGTTAAGCTGTAATGCTGGAGGTATTATAACAGCTTTTATACAGAGATATGTATACTGGCTTTGCTGATTGATGTGCCAAGCGAGGAAAAGTGTTTCATTCATCAGTCGCGAGTTGGGTATCAGATTAGAATTGAGAACTGAAACCTGTTTCCTTTATTTTTGCGGACATTTATATAGTTATTTCGAAATGTAGCACGCTGCTCGCTTATCGTTTGATTTAAAATCGCTTTTATAACGAATGCGCATAAAAAACTACGTTGTGTGTAGCGTATGGAATATCTGCGATCCTTATCAAATTGTCAAAGCAGTAAAAATGTTAACGATTGTATAATTATGTACAAAAATAATTAGTAGACGATTTCCTAACGCTGTGTGTGTTTTTAAGAGTAAAGTGACTATTACGAAACTTTCCATCCAATGCATTGACCATTATAATTTTAATAATACAACCATCTTCACGAATCGAAGAATAATGACCCGGTAAAGAAAATGGAAAACTCTATATGCAGTGCGAAGCGCAATTATACATGAATTATTCATGGACAAAGTAATTTCTAATTGAACATAATTGAAAAAATTTTAATTAGCAAAACTATCTCTTCGTTATTAAAGTAGCCTATTGTCCATTGACCCAATATCGCTTTCAGCTAGCTATAGGAAAGTGCAATCGTGAAACTATCACGAGTAAAAAAGCAAATAGACATTCCGTCTTGACCTCGTTACATTAAATTTTTGCCTAAAGAGAGCATATAATACACCTCTCCTGCAATTATAACCAAAGCAATTTTTCAAGATTTTATCTCATTGGCTCTTCGACTATAACGTTGATTCTAATTATGACGGTCATATATAAACCAACTGAAATCACTAACGTCAACCTTCGCTCTGATGTCAACCCATCCCGCATCGCAATAACAACAGTCCTTAATTACCCCCCGAAGTGTTTAAATAATGCATCCTCGAGAGCTATCACTTTTACCGGCACAGCAGAATCAGATACCGCTAACGAGGTATAAATATAAAACAGCACACACACACACACACACGAGCTTAATGACAGAGTCGAACAGAAAGAAAGGCAGAACAAGTGTTCCCTATATTGAAAGTCGCGCATAATATACAGTATAGGAGGGTCTCGATCGACTGAGCTTGAAAAGAAGCAATTGCAGAACAACGCAATATATATTGGGGAAACATGCACTCGCTCGTCATCGTACAGACGCTAAGGCCGTCATCGTCGCGCTTGGCGGCGCCGAGGGTGAAAGCGAAAAATTCATGTGTAGAGAGAATTGCTCACCTGATTTGGAGAGAGGTTCTACCGGACAGCAGACGACGCTGTGGAGATTCTTCTGCTCGCAGTAGCCGCTGATCGCGACGCAGCCCGTGAAGAAGGTCAGGTGGAACAGGAACGTAAACACCACAGCGAAACCTGATGGGAGAAAATATCGATTGGTATTTTATTTATCGATGTAAGTAAATCGGTACTACTTTGAGCAAAAGTTATTTTAGAAATAACGTTTAAAAACGTTTCGCGAACGTGGAAGATATAAGAAGATAAAAACTGGTTTTGTTGAAACTGTACGCCGACGGATTTTTTCTCTTATTCAAACGGTCAATTAAATAAATTATACAAAATTAAAACGCGAAGACGTTTCCTAATTGAATTAATGGCACCGGATTTTAACTAGCTGTTGAGTAATTAGATACCGAGGAGAAACAATAATTGGCGAACAAATGTACCGCGACTGGTTATACGTTACGTCACACGTGTACTACGCACACGTGGATGTGTATATAGTGTATACACTCGGCGTGAAACCGCAGAGATTCCTGCGGTCGCAGCCCATTGTAATGATTGATGGCTGATTTTTTTTTGGTTTTCAGCGTCAAATGGACCGCGAGCTAATGCACTTCCGAAGCGTGAAATTAAAATGATAATTTTCTTGCTCATCCCTTATTGTATTCTTTCCGTTACGAATAACAGATTTATTTCTTAATAGACGAGCATAGGATATGACGTTGTATTTTAACATAACAAAAGCTACGATTAGTGAGAATAATATCAAAATTTGAATTTCAAACCGATATGAATTTCATCGGTGAACGCGGCGCGGTAATAACCTTGCAAAACAATAATTCAAGCAACGCGATATCCCGAAGAAACGTCCTTCTGAATACCGTGAAAATTTAGCCGACCGCAGTCGCTTGGCAATTAGCCTCCTAATATCCATTCGGAATCGCGACGTTTACATATAATTTTAGCCTAGGCATTTAACCTGGTAAACAAAAGAATAATAATGGAGCAGCAGAAACCTGAATAGATGCAGAAAATCTGGACCGAGGGGAAGGGCGAGATGATACCGATGAAGAAGGAGACCATGTCGGTGACGGAGGTGATTGTGATGGAAACCGCTGCCTCGCTCAGGGTGTGAGCCATGCGCTGTGGCACCGGGTCCATTATGTTGGTTCTCCGCCAGGCCGCCAGCATCACGAATGTGTCGTCGATTCCGATTCCTGTAAGAATTATGCTAGATTAGGATCTATATAAAGTTATCTTTGGTCAACATTTTTTCTTTAGAAAATTTTTCATAGAAATTTAACTGGCTTCAACGAGTGTGCGTTGCTTGTTAAGGCAGATGCGGGCGCTTGTCAAAGTCATGGTTACGCGTAAGCGGATAGAAATGAAGTGGACGGTTATTTATTCTTAAAAATTTGTGTTTAAACAAGATTTATCTGAGCTTTTATCTGTTCTTTATATAGTATTACGAGTTACTATCAGAGAAAACAAAATAACCTGAAATCTATCTAGGACGAAGAAACTCTCATCAATAAAGACTCGTATTTAAGACGTTGCGACTGCAGTTTCTTTTTTGTTTATTTATATCCAAGTTTAGATTTAATATCAGCATTTTTCTTTATAATTAGACGTTGATTAATGCAAAATTAAAATCCTCAATTATTATATAACAACGCTTTTCCACAATAATTGATTAGTCAACGAGTTAGACAAACCGCATGATAATAAATAGAACAGATTTATCAAACCTAATGAACGAATTAGAATGAAGTTTCGCATAACGCTCATTACATGTTGAACGATGTTTACGACCAATAAATAAATTGAGGTTTTCTGAAATGTTGACCAAGGAAATGACGTTGTGCCAGTAAGTTATGCAAGATTGCACAACGTTTATACTTTCCAGTTTAAAAAACAAATAATTTCAAAAATTTCAAAAAATGTTTACATCACTGCATGTACTTGCAATCAAACCACAACAGAACTCGTAAAAAGAAAAAAATCCCTATTTTCGTAAAAAGTCAATGCCACCATGACTATAATCGATCAGCTCGACCGTTTCCTCCAGTCGAAAATTAAGATTCATAAAGGGTATCGTGCTTCGTGACACGAAACGCAACCGACCTTGTCTATATACCGTCTAATTTCACTCGTACTTAAACTCCGCGTCCAATGGCCCGCGGTCACTGAATCTCTAATCGGACAACTCCACCTACATTTTCGAGCAATCGATTCACACCTGCACCTAATCCATGTCGCAAGCGCGACGTTTACACCAAGGTAGACCTTGATTCACGCATCAGCGTATATCCCTCCATTACAAGCGTGAATCACACTCGCGAATTTTGCTTATTAACTCGCGACGCGAGTGATTCAACGTGTGTCAAAGCTGATCGGGTTTTCCTGTGCCAGCTGCTACTGCGCTTTTCACCGTCGAGAGATTCAACTGCACGAGACTTTCACCCGCACTTCTCAGTCGCGTAACTGTGTTACGGGTTTGATGTTATTAAACAGCCCTATATACTGTCGAACTTTTTTTTTCATTTCTGATTAGAATTTATCGCGTATCAAGTGTGTACAGAGCGATGCAACGAGACAGGCTTGAATGATTCCGTTTCGCGATTATTTCGCTATAGCGCAATATCGTGTACGCGTTTTTACGCTCGTTGCGTTATGTGCATTCAGTAGTAGTTGACGATGGTTTTTATGAATACTTGAAACTTGAGCTTTGTGTTTCTGACGACTAAATCTAAACAGTTTAACATTAATGGATTTCTAATAACGTGATTTTTTAATAGTCACTTCCAGGCAAATAAATCTTCCGAATAAGCAGCGTTCGACGCGTTAAATCTAAGTGAAAATGCATGTCTTCAAACATCGGCACAATATTCAAATTGTTTCTTTTAATTGCTCACCGCGCGTGTATTTTCGTTCATGAATCACACATCTCAGTGTTTGCGATAATTAACATTTTTACACCGGCCGTGTACAAAAGCTCTCTTAACGACTTTGCCAATAACATTACTTTTCAAGATCTCTTATTTGTCCCTCCTCGATCTCAAAACGTAAACCGTACCAATTTCACATAAACACACGCGCATCCTTGGAGTTCTTGAAAGACACTCGATTTTCCGGCGATGAAAAGCGCTATACGTGAGCTCGAGCTATCGGGAGCGATTTTTCTACACATCCGAGACGGCTATAATATCGTATGTTATATACGTGCGATCGAGCGGCTAGCCTTGATCCGACTTTGAGCTAAGCCCTTATTATCATTCCCGGGACGTCGCGGAGTTGCGCGCGAATACGCTTAACCCGCATCGGGCGTGTGTGCGTCTTCTCTCTTTTCCTTCGGGCGCATGCGAGTGTAGCGTAGAAGAGCTTGAGCCAAGTGTCGTCGAGGAAATTCGATTAGAGCTGTCTTTATCGATGTTGGCTCTATGTGGTATTTTTCGTTTTGGGATTGAAGGATAAGCGAGATTTTGTATTCATGAACGTTATTTTAAAGCTCGCCTGTTTTTAAACTAGCATAAAATAAATACAAATTTTAAGTAGTGCTCGGATAACGCAAGCTCTTTATATTGAAAATATTCAACTTCGAAGGAATTTTAATTATTGCCCGACGATTGCGGAATTTATAAGATTTGTTGCTGGTTTTTTCAGAGGAAGTAAATCATCTGAAATTTATTTCGCATGAAATTTAAATGACGAAATACCGGTTATGGGATGCTTGGAAAATTAAGGTCCTCTATTGGATATTTAATAAGCATAAAATTACTAAAGCCATATTTACATACGTATCCTCATCTGCCGCGCGGATGGCAATAACAGTCGAATTTTTAATTAACGATTGCTATAAACGTGAAAAAGTTCGAGTTATTCTATCATTTGTATACACACGCTTCCGTAGGATAGAATATATGTATAATTGAAACTTTTACCGAAAAGTTTTGTTTTTGATACCCAAGCAATTTGCTTACAAATCGTATGCATAGCACTAATAATCTGTATTCAAATTTTTTTGTCAGGCGAAACTAAACAAAGTATTATGTCACAGCGAATACGTGTTCTTCTTTTGCTGTAACAATCGCAAATTGATTGACCACTTAACGAAGAGCTATACTAAGCGCACAAGTATAAACGATTAATAAATCGAGCGTCTACGTCGTAAAACGTCTGCGTAAATTTAGATGAATGAATTATGCTGAATAATATAATGAATCATAACTGAGAAATATTTTTTCCATTCTTCCACACACTCTAATCCATTCATCGAACTTACCAATCATGAGGAACGGCGCGGCAAGATTGATACCGATAAAATCGATTCCCAGATGACAACACAGTCCAAAAGCAGATACCGTAGCCAAAGCAGCGGAGATGTTACCGAGTAGTCCAAGCCAGGGTTTACTGCGTACCCAGTCGGTCATCATACACGTGATGACCGAGAATAATGCCATCACTGCAAACGTGCTCGTGAAGTACGGGATGATCGTCTGCGTGTTTTCCTCGAACTCGAGCTCGAGAGTTCGCGAGGCGAAACGAGCTGTGCTGATGTGCTTGAACCGGCCAGTGTCCTCTGCTTCGCCTACGGCGTTCAGGAAGGCTTCTTCCCAGGCTGCACCTCTGTTTGTTTGGACATAAAGTTGAGGGTTTATTAACCTTGTATTTAGATATGATGGTCATTGAGTTGGAATTTTTAGATTTTTATCAATTTTGCTTTTGACAATGTTGTTGATGACACAATGTTGTTCCTGTGATCGAATATTGATGCTTTGTTAACGAACGATAACCGCGAGTTTTTTTTCAAGCCAAATTCATCATGTATTATTCAAAAGCATCGATAAAAGAGCTGAAAATATCCCAGCACTAAAAAAAATACGTATCAACGCGTATGATTCAACGGTAATGCTAAATCAATTGTTCCGGAAGAAAAGTCATAAAAAATGTTTATCTTTTATAAGTCATCCGGTGAGTAATAACGCGTAACCAAAACTTCTTTTATCAAACTTTTAGTGTAAATAATTATGATTAATAAGTCGACATTTCAAGTGCATTTAATACAATTACTTCATTCCTTTAAGAACATAAAACCGCAGTTATAATCTCTTCAAAGAATACGCAGTATGACTCGCGACTCAATATAAATATCTTTATGGTACCTGGTAGTCTATTTATAAAAAGACCAGCTTGACGAATCTTAATATGTTTACATGACTGCAACTTGTATTAATTTTTTTCTTATTCTCAACATTCTCTGTTAAACTCATATGGCGCCCAAAATCACGTTTCGAAAAGCACATATTTGCTTTGGTTTTTTAGTTCTCCTGCACATGTGTGGTATACTAATCGATAGTCCCGCGTAAAAAAAGTGCAAACACTACTTACATTTCATTTTGGCGTGGAGTATCCACGTTGATGAAGTAGCCAAGCTGTACTGCCGGTACCGACTCGATGATGCCATCCTTGACAATGCTCCCACCAAAAAATAATGGCAAGATGTACACGTCAAAGGTAGCCGGATTGAAGAATATCGGAAAGGACAGATTAAATTCTCCAGTCTCCACACGACTGTAAAAAAAGTGGATACTTGTACTTTCTTTGTCTACATAACTATATTGGCGTAAAAGACCAAAGGCTGCATCGATATAATTTTCTTTTTACCATAACGAGTCCATTCGCTTTTTTCCCTTTCACTTTTACCATTGCGTAAAACTGGAGAGTTTTTTATCGGAACAAATGAACGTTTACATTACACTGTATACTTTAAGTTTGTAATATACGCATGCAAAAAAGAAGAAAATTGAATTATTTCAAATCAAAACTTATCCATCATTATCGACTTTCAGTTTGATTGGACTTCCAGTTCATTAAACTCCCCTTGATTTACAGTTTGTCAATTAATTCGAAAACATAAAATACGCTTTCACAGGCTTGATCATAAATATGCACTATACAAACAAGCTATCGAAAAAAAAATTGCTCTTAGAAAAACAAGCCTTGTTTATATACTTAAGTCTATACGAGAAAGGGAAGAAAGCGAACACGACGACCCATAATTGCAGCAGGCGACACAAGCAAATCGCTTTAATCAGCCTCGTTAACAAGGAAGTCCCGCCCAAGAAAATAATTAATCAGCAGTGTGCGGTGGTATACTAACTCGAGAATAGATTCGAGTTCGAGGATGTCGTTGCCTTGACAATAGCCCATCCAACCCGCGCAAATCTGCTCGTAGGTATAACTCTGGCCTTCGTATACAGCTGTGGCATTCCTGATGATTTCGTCGAGCATCCTCAGTTCTTCCCAAACCACCTTGCGAAGCATGTTCTCATTTCCGTCTTTCGGCACGATGATCACGTGTCCGAAACGTCCTGTAAATGCGTGGATAATGTTTGTAACGAAAAACTTGAAGTTTCATAATGTTTCTATTCGTAAATATGTTCTAATTGTAAGCTATATGCTGAATAAGCAATCTGGAGTAATAGAAACGATTCCAGCCGTATAATTACATCAAAACTATTTTGTTTTACTGAAAGGAAAGCTTCGTGCAACCGTATTTTTTGCTGCTTCTATAGTATCCGGCGCTTTACTCGGTAAATAATACACATTATAATAAGCAGTGTTCATATACCTGGCCTGGTGATCCTTTCGAGACTGAATTTATCACTGTAATTTACTTTAAAATGCTCTTCCACAATAGCTCTTTCCATCTTTCCTGGTCCATTAATGGGGGAAAATAGATACTCCGGATCGATTTCATAGTGAATCCTTTGAAAACCCGTGAAGCAAAAAAAAGCTATAAGGACTGGAACTACTACGAAGTAGACTGGATGTCGACCTACTATCAGACCGATCTTGTGAAAAGCTTTGTTTAAGAAATCATCGACGCAGGTTATCGAGAGCATCATCTGAAAACAGAAAAAAGAATCATTTATTATTGTACGTTACTATTGTCGTTTTAGAAGTTTGCCTATACCGATTCCAATTTAACAACTGAAATGGATTTTTTATTTTTATCACCCGTTAGACTGTTTCGGGTTCAAGGAATCCTAATAATGGTATTCTGTGCTTTTTATTAATACGTTTGAAAGCCTGATGTGAATTTAAATGAAAACAAAATTCGGTAGTTCAAAGACAACGCTCGTTATTCAAATCTTATTTTGGTTAGCCTTATTAATTTTATGAGCTCGGTTATTAATGCATTATTCAAACCCTATTTGGACAGGAAAAAACCAGTCGAGTAGATTCATTACCATATCTATACAACGAAAAAACAAGTGCAAACTTTTTAACTGATAGTAAAATAATCCTTGTGCCAAAGGATTCTTACGAAATTATGACTTGTCGCAATTAAACAATTTCATCTTCGCCTGCGACAAAAAGAAAACTATTTTAAAATTAAAATTCAACCGACGACATATGCATGCAACCCTTTTGCGTAATAAGACGTGCACAAGAAAGTCTACGGCGTGTGTCTGTGCATCGGTTTATGACTGATGGCTTTCTCACTGAAGATTAATTTTTTGTCGAGTTCATCGCCATGAATCTTTATAGAGTCATAAAAACGATAAGTCTGTATAGGTTCATCATATTGTAAACGCAGCGCGAAATTCGCGCACAGTTCAACAAGCGGATTTCCCGCAAATAATGTTTATTTTTAGGTTAAAAGTGAAATTATATCATTAACATTCAGCATTCAGTAGTGCAAGCGCAGCACCGGTCTGAGGCGTCCTAAATACTTTTGTGTCAGGGACTTCGTGTTAGTTTTTATCTGAACCAGTATATAAAGTATGTAAAAAAGTAAACGCATATAAAATCTGTTTATACGTGATATATACTAATTAAGCATCTGCAGTCCAGGCAGCAGAGCTATTTGCAAATATTATAATACAAAACGTCTCGTCTTATACAAGGAAAAGAACTTTTGGATTGTTGACGATGAAGTTTATTGACATTGGAAATGGTAATTTTAAGAATTTAAATCAATTTTTTGTTTCATATAATTTATTTAATTATGTAAAATATATAGAATAAATTTTTGACCCAAGTATTCAACCTTGCTAAATCTTATGTTATTCAAAACGGTTTTACGATATACCATCAATATTAAGTAATGGTAAGCTATGGTTATGAATTTCAACGAGCTTCAAATTATAATTGTTATACACTAAGGCATGTATTCTATATTTCACAAGATGTATAGCTTATTATATGACGTGATGTATTAGTCGAATTAAATAATAATACGGAAAAATTGTATAAAAGCAAAACTGCATAAAACTCTACTTTTATCATTGTGTACATTGCGACACGCTAATCTTTCAGTTTACGTGAGCACAATTCAGCGAAACTAACGACAGTAAATAGTATAACATGAATGTGTCGCGTACAATTTAATTCTAATAAGTAGATCCTCACCTTGATCCTCACACTTCAAACATGTCACGTAATAGTGCTGTTCGTGATATACGATTACTTTTATATTTTTTGTTGCGAATAGTTTTGAGATGAAATTAAAATCTTTCGCAAATGATATTGTTGAGAATGTTTTTAATGTGCGAATAACGTGTGCCTGTACAAAGAATTTCAAATGACTTTAAACACCAAAAGTAATAATAACAGGAAAACATAATTGTACCGGAACCAAAGTTATATTTCCACTCTGTTGGCGAAGAGTGCGTGATTACGAATTCTGAGGAAATATATACTATTTATTTACTACAATCGCTTAATCTATCGGTAACATCTTGAATTTTAATTGCCGGAAATATAAACTTATTAACCAGCTTTTTTTAATAAGTTACAGCGAAATTTACATTCAATTCTTACACACATTTTTAATCATATAAATGCTATCATGTAATTGAAATTTTACTCTTCAATAACACGAATGCATTACTCGAACAACATATACAAAGTTCAATATTGCAACAGCTTATCGACAACACGCGTACTAACCCGCGATAATCATTTTTCATTCAATATTTTCGCGCGACATGCAAAATCCTTATCAATACCGACAGTATAGCAACCGATGATTTATAGCAAAGAAGGCGTGATAAGAGCCACTTGTATCAACGGTAAAATCCTTAAGGAGTGAAACAGCTGCGCTCTTTTTTTCGCGCAGCAGACGAAAAATGTCCCGACCCACTGACCCATACGTTAAGCGCGTCTTTTTAGAGAGTTTCGCGCGTGCACGTATGCCACAGCTGCGCGTGAGCTTATAGCTCTTCGTACACATCTCCTCGCTGAATTATCATTTCACGACATTTTTGTCGGCACATTAGCTTTCTTGTGGTCGCACTTGGAAATTAATAACGAAGCAGCGCTTTTGATTTAGTGCGAGGAAAGTGCTACTTCTACGAGACTCGAGTTTTCACTTTCTTCTCGTAATTTGACACCAGGACTAGGTGTTTATAAACGAAATGAATACAAAATATTAATTTTGAAGGTAAACAAAGCCGTGAAAATAATTAAAATCATCCTCATGGTATATTATCCAGCTGCTTGGTAAAAGTCGTGTAGCTCTTTATTCGACAGGCGTGCATCAATTTATGTTTTTAAAAACGAAACAAAGAGCTGCGGATGAAAAGTACAAAATGCAATTCAATATTTATGAGATGCGAATGAAAGCGTCTAGTTGACTCACACGAGTGTGCGCAACGCTAATAACAACCCGCAACGAGCCGTATAGCGAGTTGTGTATATATACGCACCTGATGAGTTTGGCTACTCGAGAGGAGCAGCAAGAACATTTTTCACTTACGTAAATAATACAATAAATTTACGATGTATATACACGGAAACAATTTTTGGCAAGGCTAATTAGGTATATAGAGTAAAACTCAAGGCTCGCGTCGATTTTCAGCCTAATGCTTCAAAGCGCTCGTAAAGCCGATAATAAAAAGCGTAATTTTGAGCGGTATAATAAGAACGAGACGTATTGACTCGTAAGAACGAAGAAAAATAGTACAAGCGGAATTAGCCTAACCCAAATTCATTTCTCAAAAATCAATGTTTTGAAACGGACTTATAGGAATGCACTTTCATATATTCAGTGTGCGCCGCTGCTTCACGCGAGTAAAAAACGCAAGAAAACCGGCAAATCGCGTGCGATGGCAGAGCAAAGGCGCGTTACTCTAATCTCGACTCTCGTTTTTTCTCTTGGCTTATACTTACACTGTAGTGCATGAGCGTTAAAAACGACACTTGAACGAGGCATATAGCAGCCGTTGACTGGCGAACGGAACCACCTGTTGTGGTCAGTATACGTGACCATTTGTGGTCGTACTGTTTTACTTAGGTTATATTTATTGTTTCAATACGTTGTGGATAAGCTCATCAACTAGTATAAATTAGGATAGAAAACTTGAATTGATAAGACCTGTTTTGGTCAGAAGTTTTAATCCACTTGTGCTTAAGATTCTGCATATACATAGACTTTTCTTGCACTTTGACACAGCGCCGAGTTGTTTGCGAAATATTTCTTGTAAAAAAAGTATTTTAAAATTGTAATTCTGAAATTCTTCTGCGACGTCGTGTAACCTTTTGAAAACGCCGCTACTTCCAAATATAGACATTTTATTATAATGTCCAGAGCATTACATAACATAAATAATTTTCGGTAATATAGACTAGTACCGCACAAAACCCAGACTTTCTCATTTCATAAATCAATAAATCTCTGCATATCAGTCAATCCGAACGTCCGGACCCATCATTTTTTTTCAGGATCCTAGGAAAAAAAAACTCCATTCGCCGACTTTCAGTTTCACTTTCTTCGTCAACCAGCCGTAAGTCGTCTAGACCAGCACACCAGCAGATGTCGAAATTATCTGTCGGTCAGCAGCATTTCGGGCGAAATTTCCGTGGAACTCGTGTACAAGAGCCGCCAACCGTCTGTAGCACTTTTTCTCTCTAATGATCTGCGCGCGCGCGAGTTTTTCTACCTGCTTGGAAAACGTTCTCACCGCAGATTCTGTATACCTGAGGCTACATCCTCTTCTATGACCGATGGACCTTCTTTCGAGTGGCGCCTATACTCTCTTGCTAAGTGCAGCTGAGCGATATTATCGTTGGTAAAACAAGAGGAAGAAGACTAATCGCGTGTTTTCCGTCTCGAGGAAATCCCAACCGATTTTTCAGACTGTGTATACGCAGAAATCGCTCAGCCGTCTGCTGAAGAGGAGAAAATCCCACAACCGATTTTATCTCAATCTAAAGGCGCTCGTTTTGTTTGCGAGAGTTTGTCGAGCGATGGTCACGTTTTTAGCAGGGGTCGTGTGTGTCTTTGTTTGTTTGTGAAGATCCTCGTATGCGGGACACTCGATGCGATATCTATCAGAGTATCGGGTTGAGTGAGCGCTGATGACACCGATAATACGAGCGAGATTGTAAAATATTTTAGGGTAGCGTGTTTGCTACAAGTGGCCTTGATATAGTTGGTTGAAAATTAGGATCGTGTACAAAATCGCGTGATGATTCGGACTCGTAGGAAAAACCGGTATAATTTTAAATTTTAAAACCTTGGTTATTTAGCATCTGTTTTGCACGAGAAGCAATAGTTTCAGCACTAGTATAGCGTTTTCTTGAAATATCGCATGTTAATGTACTCAACAGATTTGCATCTGCTGATGTATTGTGAGTATAGCTATACAACAGATAAAATCGTGAAATTATACTAGAATAAAAAAAGGAAACAAAGCTATATAAACAATTATCTCGTGAATAATAGAGCAGCTATTATAATAGATAAAACAATATAGAAATCAGCTTCCGCTTTGATTACGCGCTTTAACAACAAAAACAATGCTTTCTATTCCGGTTCCTCCGTCCAATTACAACAAATCCTCTTTCTTCTGCATCGACGACGATTAATAAACTAATAAATAAACCACTGAATAATAAATTCCGCGAATAAAAGTCCTGGAAAATTTAATCGACTTCCTGTTTAAAGCGATACAATTTTCCCTCAGTTCAAGGCACGAACCAGTAGCCCGCAGATAACGTCCCGGCAGAGATGATACGGTCTTTCGGCGGGAGGCACGCGTTGGTTAGTCGAAAAGAAAAATAATACTTATCAGTAATCGAGAGAAGAACACACTATATGTGTTTACAGCTGCACATGTATGATGTCAAAAGAAATCCCCGATATAATAATACTCGCGTACAAGGACGTTGCACAACTACGCAATGATACTCGCGGCGGCCGAAAAAGGCGCGTTGACAAACACGACGACGTTGAAGAGACGAAACGTCGATTTCCTTTACACTTTCGTGCGAAAATGCACAATTGGCCGGAGATTTTTACGAGGTCGTATTGCAGTGTATAGTTACAGCCGCACCAGTTGTGACGTCAATTAAATTACACGACAACACGACGCTCGATATGCCAATAACCTCGAAAATTCGGATTCAGCTCTCTTGGATGTCTCTATTAATAGTTTGGATGAACGACGCGTGTTAAACAACGACGATTGATCTTTTATTCTTCGTTCCGAGAATCTTCGTATCAATGTACAGAATTTCCCAATATAATCAGCGTCGGATTACAACACCGGGTGTTTGGATAACAAAATTTTGTATTTTTATACCACTGCACCAACGACACGAAAAGAAAATCCAAGTCGGAACTTGAAAATTATATACCCATTCGCAATCGTCTCGGTCACGCGTTCATTGATACACACGTGTCCGAGTCGGAGCTTATCTCGTCGGTACTTGTAGTATCGCGAGAGCTTAGAAGGAAATCGCGCTTTATTATTGCAGACACCATTGAGTCGTAATGCACGACGCAAACGCAGGCGTCATGAAGACAATAGTTTGGGCCTCCGATCACGTGCTTAACGACTACGTACTGCGGTGTCCTGATTTTTCGGACTTAATATGCGTCAGAAAATATAACGCTTGATTGCGTATGCTTTGGCTTCGTCTTTTAAAATTGATATTAATTTATTTTATATTAGAACAATCTTGCTGTATTTTTTTATTAATGTAGTAATATACGAATATTTTGCAGGTAAGTGCGTGGAGACATCACTTTTCTATAGACACACAGGTATGTGAAAATTAATTTTAGAACTACATGCAATAACAATGAGATTCACATTCCCGGCACCCGTCACCTCATTTATATATAGTAAACGTTCGCAAACGTGTCGGTTTCAATGTATAGCTGCACTAACACCTCTATCATTATATCTATAGCTATAATATACATATATATAACATAGTCCCATAACATGCTACACTTGCGCACGCAGTCACGGGGCTGCACATCTCTTTCTCTTATCGAAAAAGCGAGAACGTCCCAGAAGAGGTCGACGTTCCTCGATGAAATCAAAGGCGCGACCGAGATGCAGGTGTTTGTGCAGAGTAATATATATAACGCGGCTACTCTCACTCGTGCCGCTGACCCGATTACCAGGCGTGCAACGTTGTTTACAGTCGGCGCTCGAATTTTCTTTTGCATTTGCGTTTTGCAGCTCGAGAATTAGATTTATGGCTGTAAGCATATCGGTGTTGACGAAAAAACCGAGAGATTCTTTGGCACAGTTGTCTCGTTCGCGGTGTGCTCTCGAGAGGGGGAGAGGCTATACCTATTGTTTGCGGTCACTTTTTGCGTCTTCGACGCGTTTTACTGGCTTTTGACGATCGTCGGCTGATGAAGATGTATAAGTACTTTGCTGAGATGTTGCGGAACGGAAGATTCCTTATTGCCGACTTCAAGTACGTCAGATTCTTGTGGTGGCTCGATAAATAGAATAAAAATTGAAATTTTATTACAGAGATTTCGCAAGATCGGTCTACATTTACGTTTTAATTACTGTACTAGAGAACGCGTTTACGTGACCACTATAGAACGGCTTGATCATCAATTAGAATCGATAATAATTACGAAACGAAACACAGAATTACAAAACAGCACGACCTTAGCTAGTATCTCTAAAACTCGCTATCTCGAACTCACGAATAACCCCCCAAAGCGGAAAAACCGCTTTCTATCCGAAAATTCGCGTTACCCAATAACCGAGAGTTGTCGTCGTCTCTCCATCTCTCTTTTTCTTCTTTTTCCACCAAACCCAGAGAGATTCATTCATCGCAACAGGAAATGTGAGCAATCACGGATACCACCACGTGAAGCTCGACCATAAGAAAAAAAAACAACTAATACCTAAAACAGCTGAAGCTAACGAATCGAAGGAAGCGCACAAATTTCGCGTTGCCCAATAGCGCGTAGTGCAGCTTTACATAACGTGTGTGTGCGTATAGCGCACAAAAGACCAGGCGGCACGCATATCGCGGGCTGACGACCTTTCGAGCATAAAAAGACAATTTTCTAATCTAGTAGCGTCGCTTCGGCCGAGCTATATGGTGCATTGCAATGCGAGTGAAAACTTGACGTGTATATACTTTAATAGAACGATTGCTCCGTTGCGATGTAAATGCACTTTTTTTTATTGCATTAACATTATAGCTATAGATTTGTGTGACAAGTTGAGTAACTTAAACGCGTGTTTGTTGAATAAATAATCTCGATTCGCCTTTATTAGTTTTTTCTTACGTGAGATACGGTGGCTGTGGATTATTGAAAGCGTTGCGTAAAGTTGGAGAAAAAACTTCATCGATTTCTGTATCATAGATATAATTGCACAGCTAAACGGTTAATCGTCTCGTATTGTGTCGATCTTCTGTCGAATAAATCATTTTCATTTGACGGAAAAATTAGAAACTACATGCAGAGCTTATATACTTTCTATCGAAAGTCAATGATTGGAGAACAATCCATTTAAAATACGTGTAGAATAATAATTGTTGGTTCATGCTGTGTTAGATATCCAGTTAATCTGAACTGAAGTGTAAACAAGCTCGACTGCTTTATGATTATATATAAAAGAAAAGTATCTTAATTGACACGTTACAATTTTACGATCTTGATTCGCGAATGGAAAGAAAAGCCAAGTCACTGATGGGGGAATAAATTTCACCACACACGGTATACCGGTTACGATGAAAAAGGAACAACTTCATTGTCAATGACACCAGAGCCTTGGATCAGTTCTATTAAGATTGTTTATTATTGTTATATCACGTATACAACGATAGATCATGATTCGAATCTTCGTGACACTACACCTTCTTAATGCAGTATGCAGCCCTAGACCGTATATATTTGCTCGAGAGTAATGCCGGTTCCCGGTAATACATTAAGACTCGTACTTTGGCACGTCATTTCCTCTTTTCTCCTCACTACAAACGTATACGAGTATATAATGCACTCGAATCTCTACCTACTCTCTCGTCTCCTTAAATATTGTATCCTACCGTGTAAAGCTCGCTCCTGTATATACAATATAATGGACACTACATATCGCTCATCCACTTGATTTCACTCCAAGTCAGCGGTGTCGCTGCACTTTTTTTCTTACGCAACGTTATCATCACGCTTCATTTGAATTGAAATTGCGGATGCTACACTCGAAATCGTCGGAGAAAGCCGAAACATCAGGACTACTCCGAAATGGTATATCAGGTTTCGTCCGGTCTATACATATATAATATAATTAAGAGCTTTTCATGCGGCCGCGCACAATTGCATTGTGAATGCGATGGCCCATTTTTGTATATATACACTTGGTGTGTAGTGGCCACTTGGTTCCGCGAATCTAAGCCAGCGGTTGCTTTGTTGGTTTTACATAAGAGCGCGACGAGTGGATTTTCTTTTTCGCGCGCGCGGGCTGTGCTTTTTTGTTCGCTGCAGCTGTCAATAAACTTTCGTAAGTAATTCAATTTGCTTACGTAAAGTGTAATTGTGATCGCGTTATAGAAGTTGTTGCGCTATCGCGAAATTAGGCCTTTTTGTGCGGCTGTAACTTATGCTGTGTTGAAACTACGTGTCTTTAAGTTATCGTTGGTGCTTGTGCTATACGTCACAGCGAATTTGTAACTTTGTGTTATTTGACATGTGCTGAGCAGTAGTCTACTACCCGCGTGCAGAGTTCATTGCAGCGCAGAGCTTTTCGACATATGACTCTACCACCTGTATTGGGTATTATAGAGATCCCTTGATGCGCTTCAGCATCTGTCTGTCCAGATGCATTTTATGGCAGTTGAGTCTCTGGCCATATGGCTCCTCGTCCTTGAATTGAGAAGCTCCAGACCAGTCTTGTTGACATTCTGCCTTATGCTTCAAAGATCAAAAACCATTTCTAACGTTATCCTATTTTTACTTCTGACAACTACAATATTGCAAAAAATATTTGTCTAAACTTTACAAGATTAGATCCAAATGGTACTGGCTCGTTTTATTTTTGATAGAGTATACTAGTAAAAACATTATTATTCATTTCCTTTTCGCGAAACGATGTGCAAGAAGAAGATACATAGAAACACGTCGAACCGCAAAAGATATGACTCACGTCGGCAGATGAGCTGTAAAATCAGACCGATTTCTTAACCACTACTGTACTCGCCGCATCCGTTCTAATCATCCTTATACTCTCGAACAGGAAGTTTGTGTTTTGTTGCAATAAAATTTGTCATTACACTGACTTTGCCTATAGCATATACCATTTGTTACACAATTCTCTATAAGTCCTAAGAGATTTATAGTCTGAATTTTCCATCAATAAACCTTTTAAACTTGCAAATTTGTTTTACGTAATTCTTCTGCAGTTAAAATCGCTAATAATACTATTTCAAAGCTCAGACACTTATACATCTACTATATACTCGAATGAGCCTTGTTTCGGCTTGTGTTTTGACGGAAGCTGACAGTTTCTAAGCGCAATTTCGAGATTACGATCTTCCTTATCGCACGTATATAATTGACCGGCTTAAGCAAATTTTCTCACGACCTTTTTTTTGTAACAAACTTACATCACTTTGCTAGAAAAAATCACGTTTAACAATACAACCAACTCGAGTATACTACATCTCGTCATCGAAACATTACACCGGATCGGGTCCACTCATCGCGTCCAGGTGTGACACGCACTCATCGTGTGCGGCGAACTCGAATATAAGCGCACTTACACCACCGGCATACCTGCTTGCAAAGACAATGCTGTATCTATTCCCCGAAGAGACATCGGATTCTCGAGTTTACAAAACGTCGATATTATACTCGCATCGATTTTTCTGCGCAACGCCGCAGGTATGTACGCGACATCGAGTTTTTCCATAATAGTATTACTGAGCAATATTATAGAATTGACACTAGGCTTTTTTCCGTCCGGGATCGAGGCGAGCATTATAGCCGGACTCTTTGTTCTTAATGGGTGTCATTAAAATTCTTACGTCCCTCGGAGAAGTATGATGGAAAAGACATTCGTGACCCACAAAAACAGTAGCGAGAGATAAAATATATATAATTGCGATTTTTCACGGTGTACGTACTGTGAATGAAGATTGCAAAGAACAAAAATGGATTACGCGAAATGACGCCTCTGAAAGCCGGTGTCCGCTTCGAATTCATATTCGTCGTCGCTATATGAATTTAAATCGTCGTCTTTTATATTAACTGCTAGCCGTAAAACGTGAATAATAAGACAGCTTCGTATAGAGAGATTTCGCACTTTTCAACGAATTGACATTTCATTTTCTTCCTCTACATACCATTGACCTGCTGGCATATGCAGCCGTTTAAAGACAAGAAATATAATTATGATCGTATTATTACGCTGATCGTTATACAGTCCGGTAGTTAAGCCGCGATCGTAAACCTAAACATAATTAAGGTTATTCTTGCGTAATTACAGGTTTCAGCGATTAAGAAAATACACGCTATTTTCTGTACCAAAGTGTATATAAATACACATAAATCTGCCCGAAAACAAGATAACCGATAAGCCTGTACACATATAGAGGAAGCAACTAAGACCAATTACGCGACACACACACACACACAGGAAGGGCGATGTCTTTTTACGTAATGTGTCTCGAGAGAAGCTCTCAGTTTCCAAAACTAGTTCTTACGAAAGAGAAAGTAAATATATATATAAGCTGCGCCTCTTCCAGAAAGTCGCGGTATTTACCGGATGGAGGGAGGAAAGACGCAATATTTTCGCTCTGCTCGAATAATATCGGATGCATATTATAATTCGTAGCGCAAACGCGCGCGGAAAACGAAGAGAAAGAAAACGTTTGCTCGACTCGTTAACCCCGACGCGGCACTTTCTCTCTTGTCTGTCACTAATTTCCTCGTTATCTACTCCGACGACGACGACCCTCTCCTATCTCCTCTTCCACGTGCGTCTGTATACTCGTTCTCTTTCATTCCCTGCTCTCGACGCGCGCGACTTCCTCCGCGTCAAATCACTGGCCTACGCTCTTTCTCTCTCTCTCTCTTGTTTGCTTTTAAGGTATTATATATTTATATAATGTTATAGTCTCGAGAGTCGCTTCAGCGCTAATTGCACTTGTTATTGAATTAATTCTGGCGGACGAGATATTTTACGCGTCGAGTGAAAAATAATAACTGCTATATATTATAGGAAAATATTCGATAAAAAGAACGCCGTAAACCGCACTCACGTGCGTTGTTACTCCGTTATCCACATCAGGCGCACTTTGTGTTTACTCATTTTTCGACAAGTCTCTCGATCATGCAATATTTATAAATCCCGCTCGAAAAAAACGAGCCACGCAGCACAAATCCCAAGCTCGATAATACTTTTGGCCCTGACTGTCTTTCTATATAGTATACACACACGATTATATTATGCTCGAGACGAAGACTCCGGGGAGCATCACGACGAATTTATTAATAAGCGCCTATAACAATAATCCTCTGATGTCCCCCTTCGTCGATGCATCGGTGTACGCGACTATAAGGGAAAGCTTATGTTGTTGACTGACGATGATGAACACATTGTGCTAATCGGCTTTTCCAGCTGCGGGATGTATATAATACATATATATATACACAACCGCCGGAAGCAGCCCAAGTTTTGGAGTAGTCTGCGCAATTGCGCTTAATGCCGATCTTTCGACGAGATATACATATATGTAGAGCGTATGTAGTCGTCGAGTGATTTATCGCAGTCGTTATTGTCATTCGTATTAATTGAACTTGGCACTACTACTCCCAGCAGTACCGGCTGTGTTATATATATATATATTTACGCGCGCATCGGATCTGCAGCTTATTGGGCTGATTAAAAATGCAGCCGGGAAGCAGCTGCTGATGCTGATTTACGCCTCGAGTTCAAGTGTGAACGTCCGAGAGTTCGGGCTTGTTATCTAAGTGTATTTTGAAAAACTGTTTTTCGACAGGAGAATCAGTGAGTAGCTGATAAGAGGCGACAGAGTAATCTAATCCCCCGCGCACGAGAGAAAAAAACGTGTGTGTATATAGCGAAATGAGAGATATATAGTTTTGGTCTATTTACATATTATTATATCGTTGCAGATGCTGTACACATTAGATTCGGTAGTGGAAATTTTACGAGCGATTTTTCAATCGAATAGTAAAAGAAAAAAGTGAATTTGCATCGTCCATAATATATGTAATATCAGAACTGTCATGTCCCGCGTGCTCAGTTTGTTTAGAAACACACTCGGCTCAAACAAAGTGAACGAGCGCGAGTTTTGAAAATAATAAAAGTGAATTGCATGACTTTTAACGATTTCACGCGCATGAAGCCGGCCAGATAAAAGCCGGAGATTTGTTTAAATAATTTTCGAGCACGTCTGCGCAGCGTTTAAATAATTGCAATTTAAAAATGCACACGAGAGCATAATATGTATATGCTCATATATATGCGCGCGTCTATATACACACACGGCTCTCGCAGTCGGCTCTGTTACGGGCTAATATGAATCAATAGGGATAGCTCGTTATTCAATTGAAGAAGCTGTATCATAAACATTTTTAATGCCAACTATTAATAGGAAATGGCTAGATTGCGATAATGCGAGCTCAAATCACGCGATGAATAACTCGATGGGAACGTTGTTTGCTTGTATTACGTCAATTTAAAAAAAGAGAAAAGAAGCCACTCGTAAACAACATGAAACTCACCTTAGCGTTGGCTGCAGCCCCTCGACGAGTTCAAGCGATCTTCCTCAGAAATAAAACTCTTCGTCTCGTTCGTTCGTTTCGTTCACTGAACCATCGGTCGCACGTCGCGCACTTTCCACTGAATCTATACTGTATCCCAATCAAATAATACTTTCCTTCGATCACAACGAAAAAAATTTATATATAATATCCCGATCACCTGCACGTGATGCGCTGGATAGCGAGTAGCATCCTGCGAGTGCAAGCTAATGTACTATTGAAAAGAACACAAAAGTCGAGCTGAAATAGGGGCTCCTTTGGCAATGGTCGATCTGCCGAGCCTCCGAGCGAAGGACTGAACTGCCGATCGCTGCTGCGAGTCTGAGCTACTGCCGGCGCGCCACCGCCACCACGCGCTTTTCCCCCCCTTTTTCAACTCTGCCGCCGCTGGACTTTCGTTTATGCTCTCTCTCTCTCTCGCAGCGATTTTCTCGCGCGTATAAGTTAGCTCCTACTCCTCCTGAAAAAATAATGTGTGTGGAAGGGACGAAGGGATGCGTTTGAGGGAGGATGAAAGCGCGTTGCGAAAGGTGAAAACGCGCCGTGTGTGTGTGTAACGTGTGACGTTGTGTTCTTTCTTTTTTTTTTATGTAACGAGGTTTTGCGATTTCCAGCGCGTTCGTGAGAATTCGATGATATAGCTGAACGTTTTTGCTGGTAAAGGACACTCTCACTTCGGCTCGAGCGTATTATAAAGGATTGTGTATTATCAGCTAGTGTATATGCATTATGTCGCGGAAAATGAATTCGCCGGAGGACTAGAATGTTAATTCTGAGCATTGTTTCGCGACGTCGATTCCGCGAGAGATAACGATACGCTGCTTTGTGTATATATAGGTATACATTATAAGCTAGCTGTGAATGCTCGTGGCGAATTGCATAATTCTTAAATGTATATCCTTGATCTTGAAGATTAGTTGAAAAAAATGTCGTCTTTAATGCATATTATAAGCTTAGAGCTTGTTTTTGAATTAATATGGAACTTGGATTTTGTAACCGTTTTCTTTGTTACGTCGTATACTATCCGTTATATTCGATTTGGTAATGAGTGGACATTGTGTTATCCAAACCCTTCTCACGGAGAAAAACCTCCCCTTGTTATACTTCGAAGCTCCTTTGCGTATATTACAATCAAAATTCCACATAGATTCATAGAAGATATATTTCGAAAGCCGGATCCCAACACATCTCGAGTATCCGCACAAAATTCGTAAAAAAAAGTCAGCGCACGCGAGATTCGGGTAAATCCAGTTGCATAACGACGAACGCCATGGACCTGATGTCGGCGTCCGGAGACATATAAACATACCGGTTCGCGATCGGCACGTTTTTACTCCTTTCTACATATATATACAGAAGTGTATAATATACATGTGCGTTATTGCAAAACAGCCCTCGATCTCGCTCTCATTTTTGCACAGCCACTGTATAGTGTAACCTCTGCAGCGAGGCTGTGCAGCAATTAATATATAAGTGGAACGAACCGATCGTTTTCGTCGTCGCAGCCGGTTCGTATAGTGGGCTTTTCATTATTTGCGTTACTCTTGCAGATGTGTACTTTTCGCTCGGACTCGTGTGGACATTTTAAATAATCCTTATCACTTGGTTTCGACGAGTTCACACTTTCCTTGCAAACCTTCGGTTTTCCTAAAACTGAGCGGTGGAGAGTTACGGTTCATCCGCCGTTGCAAAACCGATCGTCGAAACAAAACAACTTTCGAATAGCCGTGACATAACAGCACACCGTCGACTATTTTTTTTTTTTTTGTTGTCTTGGCAGAAAATCTTTTGGAAAACCTCTCGATCAAAGCGTAACTGTCGAGTCCCTCATATCCAGCATTCGAATCCTCGAAATCCAGCCGCAAAGCACGTGTAAAAACATGTATAGCCACTGGCAAACGAGTCCAACGATCCGACAAGTCCGCGAACTCTCGAGATATACATCTGTATATATCATATATACGTATACGCGCGCGAGCGAGTATAGCGTGACTTTTCCGAGGTGACCGGCTATCCGGTTCTCCAGCACGTGGAAAACGTTCACGGATGAGTGATTGGCGCACAGGAGCACCTGCTCTACGGCAAATGGGTTATAAGGAGCTGCTGGATATGTAGCTTGATTGCAATTATGAGGAAGAGATCGGACGTGCGTCTGATTACCGTTATACCGAGTACACTGATGCTGGAGATGATTTGCTGGCGCTGGTCTACAGTGATCGATTGCGACATTCCGATCTGGACATTGACTGTGATTGAGACTGAGATTTGATATTTTTTTTTACTATTTTACAAGTGCTTGGATTATCATTTTGCTTGAGGTCGTTTGGTGCGCTTTATTATGTAAATTACTCTGTTCCATGAAATGCATATATGATTATATGATGTCTAAAGAGTGCTTAACACAATTTAATTAAAGTTAATACCGTATACTGCAACCTTTGAAAAACCAAACAATTATTCTCAAGTTCGAAGAAAAACCATACAGTTCTTTTAGATCTGCAGGCATATATTCAAAGTACAATAGCCTCGTCCCTTTACATATATTTTCAAAGAATATATACAATATCTCTGGCCTATCAGTAATTTACAAAACAAACTGAGCAGTATGCATCAACGCTTCCAGAGTATACCCATCCCTGAATGGTCCTCATGATTCATATCCTGAAGACGAATGAATGAAAAACGCATTCGAATGCAAATTTGAATCACAAAGCTGCATACGCGTCCGCTTTGAGATGCAGTCGCAAAAATGCCATCTCCTCAAAGAAAATTCAATCATAAAAACATTACATACATCATCTTCATTATTCCTCGAAGACAAAAATCATCAACTCGTAAAAATATATATATAGAAAAAACCCATCTCCCGATGCGCTCGGCCAATCTCACCTCAGATCCCCAAGGCGTCCACTAATACAATCGGCGATTAATAGGTAAGCAGGTCGCGACTGCGACATTGACCTCCCCCGCGCGTATATATTACATACTTCGCAACGAGGTCTCGTTAAACTCGCGGCCCATCCTTGTCGCCTCGTCGAGTAGTGGCCGGTTTCTTATTGTCACGGCTGTCGCTCGTCCGAATTTACGAAATTCATTCGGATGTTTCAAGATCGCCGGGGTGATGAGACTAGTTTGATGAGCAATTGCAAGGCGTTGATGTTGTTATTGCTATTCGGTTAGCTTTGTGTAAGAGAAAAAGTTTGCCTGATGATGTCGAGGATTTTGAAATGAGAGTCATCTGTGCAAATGTGTAAACAAGAGGATCGTTACGGAGAATTGTCGCAATATTGTTTATTTTTTTAAAGAACTTTTTTGTAAGAAATAAGTGTCAAGTCTTACAGATTCTGTTGACGGTTTTGGTGCGGCTCGGTTTTAGGAGATTTACGCAAAGATGTTATGGTTTTCTTGACATTTACTTTGGTGCGTATATATTTGCTTTCTTCATACAAAGGCTTGTGTTGATAGGACAAATTAGCATCAGTTAAAAATGTTTGTTTCTGATATATTGCAAAAACAAGAAGAAGAGATAAATGAAACTAATTATCTGAAAATTTAATATCTGACTTCAAAGAAATGTTAAAAACCAATGTTTAGATGACTTTGCGAAACGTGATTCAAGCATATATATTGAGCGCTCTAGTTTTCTAGCGATTTGTTTTATTACACAGCATTTGTAGTGACTTTACAGCATCACAATTTTTTACCACGGTAAAATATGATAATTAAACCTCAATACCAAACACACAAGGTCCCGTCTGAATTCGTTCGCTGCAAGTGCATACACGAAGCATCCTATATAAATCATCCGTATTACAAAGCATAAAACTTCATAAGTTTAAGACAAACCATAAATAACAATCCCAATATTAACGACAAAAAAAGAAAGAACCAAAATCACCTGGATCGTAACCTCTTTTTTTATCCACAACTGGTTCACCTCGATCTCTCGCAAGTTTCACTACATACCTACCGGTGGTCCTTTCATTTTCGCGACAGCGTCTCGACGAACTTTTGGAAAAATCGACTGCATCAGCCGAACTGAAAAAAAAGAAGAAAAACAGACTGTACAGGCCAACGATTTAGGCATCAGCCAGGCCACAAAAGGCGGAACAAACAGGTGCGGTTTTTTTCTCGGCGGGTATAGCTGCAGGTAAAGAATTCGCTACATACCTGCGTCCTGGAATTTTCAGCCTGAGAAAAGCGGCATATGCGTGAATTGTAAAACACCGTAACTCGACGCCCCTCGAGGGATGCTATAATAGCGGGGGGAAGATTCTCTCGTCGGTTTCTCTTCCTTTTCTTTTTTTAGACAACGAAGTCGAAGAAATTGGAGAAGTCGAGTGTGCGCAAAGGGTGGGCTTCTTCTTCTTCTTTTCTTGGGAATAGAGGATTTCGGCAGCTTATACATATTATATGCAATTTAGAGATTATGAATGAATGATTATTTGTCTGATGTAGCGGGAGACTTTGTGCCGTGGATTTTTAAATTTTAGTCGTTATAAAAAGACTTTTAAATGTCTGTTACAATGTTTATTTTGGAAATTTCTAAAGAAAATAGTTAGAGATAAATCTTTAGGGCTATATTCTGTTGCATATTTTTACAGTTGACAAAACAAAATTATTCATCCAAATACACGATCTCCAAACTTGACAAGGTTTATCGAGAATTCTTCAATAACCAAAAATAATCGAAAAGTAAATCGAGTCAAGGTCGCTGATTGAGAAATCTTCCGATCAATTCAACGCATTATGATATAAATAATATAGTGACATCGAGTGCGATGTCCGAAGCCGAACGACCTTCATCCCTCAACGCATTCCACAGCAAAAACTATTATCCAGTTGTGCATAATACGATGGAAATTCCGTTTAAGTGAGACCAAGTTCTTCAAGTATCTTAGCGATAAAAATTAATTGCTTTATCAATTATCATCGTGCGTAGGCCAACGCATATTGAGTAGCATACCTGAATGAGCTGGCTAATATTGAACTTTCACCTGTGCTTATACTTTCCTTGAAATTTTGAAATTCTTAACTGTACACCAGAACAAGGGCATTTTCTAATTCTTTAAAACTTGCATAGTTCTACTGATTGCTCGATGAGTACGTGTCAGTGCAGCTGCACTTAAACTTCATAATCATTGCGCAGGTGGTAATGTGTTATCTTCTTTTAAAAATAAATTCGATTATGATATTAGTTTTGATGATTAAGTGTAAAGTGCAAGAATTGTTAGCTTAGTCGTAACAGCAAAAGCGGAGGCATAACTTTGACGTAATTTAATTGGCGCGTAGATTTCAATCCAATTTTTTCGCATTGTGTCTTCGCGAAAAATTACACAGCAATAAAAGAGTAGCGTAATTTGGATTTTTTGCGATGGAATACTAAAAATCAATAAAACGATGCATCACAATCAGCTGTAATGAACTCATAGTTCAAAGAGCTGCTATAGCTTATAATTCACAGGTATAACAATCAGTTTTCAGAAAAGACTAGTCCCTGGAATCGTCGCTTCTCGAAGCTTTGCCCTTTGGTTATGTTCGATAGTTATGCAACCGATTCCGTGATTAAATATAACAATAAGCTCACAATAGAGTTTGTTAGTGTTGTCGGTATTCGATTGGCGTATTCGCAGCAAACCTACTGCACGATCGTAAAAGTTCGTCGTCCAATAAGCTGTGGTGAACTAAAAATTTGCGGGATTTCCAGGTACGATTTCTTTTCCACTGAAATTTCCAGATTTGATTGCCTAATGGTGTAGTTATTATTGTTCGTATACGATCGAAACATATTTTTGACACGCTTTCTCATCAATATTATTTCTTCCTCATAAGGCTCACAGCCTGTGAGTGATTTATTTTTCCTACTGTTTATAGATGTCTCTAAAAAACATAAAAATAAAGCCTTCTCTTATATACTTTCGCATTTATTTATAAACAGCATTGAATTAAACAACACATACATATATCAGACACAGAGAGAAAATCATTGTAAAGTAGTTAACTTTGAGCCATTGCTCAAGGTACACATGCTGATTATTGTAACAATATTGCAATTTAATGGAATTTATGACAAGTCGAACAACAGCAGCAGCAGCAGCGACGACGTGCCGCAAATCTAAAAATAAATTGCGACAGTAAAATTGCATGGAGTATCTCAATAGCCGTGTGCCGCGGCAAGCATCGGGCAACGTAATAAGCGATTCCGACTTTCTCGACGAGCTCGATACGAGACAGGGAAATCGGGCTTGGCCATGAGATAGACTTTAAAGTCGCGAGGCAGGAAAATCCTTTGACGTCTGGCGACCTAAATTCGATTACGTTGAAGGTTTGATGACCGTTACTGCTTTAATTATACCCTCGGATTTTCTAGGTCTTTCTGGTGTATATTTCTACAAATATGCGTATATGTAATGTCTTGTTATAGTGTCTACCGTGACGAATTTGATGAGAGATTTACGTAATCGAAATTATTTATTTGATGTATTCTTAAATGTCCTTTTGAAGAATGATCATTTTATCGGTAGATTATATTCACGATGAAAATTTCATTCATCTCGAGAGCTGCATCTCAATGTCAGTCCAACACTTTTTTAGAAACCTACGATTGCTCTCCGATGTCGATGGTAAATACTCGCAAGTCCAGTTTTCGAAATGCTAATTCTAGAAAGGAACTGTATTCTCCATGTGCATATAATGTCCAGTCGGCAGCAATCGTTAACATAAACCGTGTATATATACGTAAGGTTACCCGCAAAGTCAAGTGCGGCGCGATAAAATCCCAGAAGAAAACAGAATACATCCAAACGGGCGTATAGACACTGCCATAAAACAACAAAAAAGCCCATAAGAATTCACGTGCCTGCGATCTTACGTAACGAAGAAACTCCGCTGGTTATTTAGTATATAGACAGGCGCGTTTTCACGAGGCACAAAAAATATCTCTATATATATAATGAATAATAGGGAACTGAAGAATCGTGCGCCAACATCACCTGAGCATATGTAACATCCCATTCACGCGCGTTACTACACATGCTGGATCGGCCTCGCGGTTAAATTCGAGTTCAAGTTAAAGGCCTTTAAATCGAGGATGGCTATAACTATAGTCGGTATTCGAAAACTGCCCATAACTCAAGGTTTATATCGAACCAATCAATCCGGCTCGTTCTCAATGCTGATGTGGCGATGATTACTCGCGGAAGCAGGGCGCGGCCTTTCTGCGTTTATCACTTTGTCCGCGACGTTTTTGCACTTTTCCTGTATAATTATAATATTGCAGCTTTATCATTTTTCCGCGTTTCTTCGATATTGCGCATTTTTCTTCATTGTCGTATATACGAATCGGTTACGGGATCCGGAGTAGTATTATATATAATACCCATATATCGAAGACAACGACGACGACGACGATGATGATGCTTTCACCGAGCGGTGTACGCCGCAGGTGAAAGCGAAATGGTTCAAAAGTGAAGCGACGACGACTATGTGCCACAGGCATTTTTCACGAATTTTGGATAGTATTAGCGCGACGCTATGACCAGAGGCGGTTATTAACAGATTCACATTACTCATTGTCTCGCCGAGATAAGCCCGATAGGGATATAGCTATATGTGACTTTTAATGATACTTTCAAATTGCTTGGCTGGAAATTTTCGGATCATTTAGAAAGGCGAAAAAAGTGTGATGTTTGTTGTGCGACATTCGTTTTTGATCGTTTTGACATTCAATGACTTAATTGGAGCATTCGGAGCCTTCAATGTACAGTCATCTCTAATTTTATATCTTCGTGAATATAATTTTAGAAATATTTTTACGTAATATATTATCTCGTCAATGCTATATCAAGTTTTATAGGTACAATACTTTCAAAATCCATTATAAAAGATTCACATAACTTATGAGCTCATTTTGTTAATTATCTTAAAATCAATAAGCACTGTTACGACTTTATAAGGTAACTAAATGTACATTATCTTATTGTTGCACGTTACGTGGATGTAGAAAGTGCACCCCCAAAAGTAACAGTCATCACGTCACGTGTACGTGCGGCGAAATCCTGCGAATAAGCTGTTTACCTGGGGAAAACCCGCGACAGAATGAAGACCATTAACCCATGAGATTTTTTATTCAAGTATTATAAGTTTTATTCAATTTCCTATTCATAATAGTGAAACATTTTTCCATAATAATCAACTGCATGATAAAAGTTAATAATAAAGAAGTACATATAATATGTACATAATCGAGTACGAAATTTAAAAAACTGGTTTCTGTGCGTCCGCGTTTGCGAAATACTCCCATGAAGATATACGACATTTTTTCAACCGAGCCACATTTCCTAGTTTTCGTAAACTCACAGGAGATACCGGAACAGCCAGTTTTAGTTGCGAGTGTATCTGTGATTTGTAGCAATACTCAAGTTTTTTTATTTCATGTAAAAAGACGTCACTCGAAATACATTTTTACGTAACGAAATAGGTCATAAAGTTGAAATTCAAAACCATTTTTTGCTGGTTAATATATGTATAGATTGTATAACAATTTTAAAAAATTATATCTAATTTAGTTTTAGTAGCGAACTTTTTTACTTTCGAAAATCTATTCGTCGCTTTTCAAGCTCGTTCTTTACACTTTTTAATGTTCAATGACAAAGTAATTTTAAGTAGAAGAAAAAAGATACGATACGCTAGCGATTTTCGCAAATACAACGATCTTAAATTTTTAGAAGTATATCAAATAGGAAGTAGATAATTGACAATCATCAGCCAATATAATGTGCGTTTTCGCAAATATAATGTATACGTCACTAATTAAAATGTTTTCAATCAATGGGCATTTCAGCACGCCACAACTTTCTTCCATTGTTTATTAACACGATCAAATTGTTTTCTCTTATACTAACGCGTGTATTACATTTGAATGTTTTACTTTACACCTGCCATATTGGGACGTCCTCAGCGCCATCTCTAGGCGCTTCGTTAATTTGTGTAGCTTTGTTATATACATACTATTATACTAAGAACAATAATAAAAAAATCTGACTATTCATACAATCCATTAAAATACATCGATGACATGAGCAGTTGAGAAAAATTGGCCAAATAAATATTAATGGACGGCACAGATCTTTAAACAATTTCATTTTTAATTAATACTACACATATATTATATTTAGTTCTAGTTTTTTAGTTTATCCTCTGATATAAATAAATACGATACTTTGTAATTCGGACAGTGGTCTACATAAATAAATAAATAAGTATTGAAAACATTTTAGTTTATTATTTATATTTAAATATATACATATCATGTTGATTGAAATAATTTTAGTTTTGAGGATGATATAAAGTATAATTATTATGTATTGACTTGCGAATACATGTTTGTATGTAATTATTGAATGACGAGCGATTGCTATAATGTAACAATATATCATTTTAATTTTTAAAAAAATAATAGTTTGTACAAAATTTACAGATATTACAGTATACTTTTTGCACTGATCAAATAAATTATTATGCAAAAAATAAAAGAAATATGATTGAATAAAAGAATATTCCAAGTTATAATATATAGTAAGTTATACAAAAATATTTAAGTAACATCTAATACATAATAACTAACAATCAATTTTTCTCTACGAATATCTTCTTTGAATCTATTGACTAATTTGATTTTTCAAAAGTCGCAATCACGGTTTTTGATTATCTTCTATATGTTCAAAACAGTCAAGCTAAATATGTATTGATAGTTCAATTTCAGATCGATTAGTAATTGATATTAAAGAAAGCAATGCTACAAACTGGTAAATTTCTTTTATTGAAAGACAAAATATAGTACAACAGTTATTCGCGAACAATAAACTTACTAGAAAAATGCGGTGCCGAATCGCAAGAAAGGAACACCGATAAAACGTGGTGATAGTCAAAAAATTCTCGGAAAATCAGTTTTCTCAGCAGCGAAAAAGGAAGAGATGGGAAAATGTGAGACGATCACTCGTTCGCAGCAAATATGAAACAATTATTCTAGTGCTAGCTTCAACAACTATGATTTACTAATAAATAGTGAAGGAACTCGAAGAAAGTGTGTTCTAATAATATTACTCCAAATAAAAAGATAATCCCGAAAGAACCCTGAAGAAAACTGACTTTCCAGCGTGCTATAAATGTAGTTGAAAATCCCGTACGAGATACAACGTTATAATAATTTTTCATCAACAATTTGATCAAGATAGAGATAACGAAAATTTTCCATTTTACAAGTACCAAATGAAAATAGACAATTTAATTTTTCCTTTTTTCGAGCGCTGTAAATTTTCAGACTAGAAATGGAGACAAAAAGTCTCTCCGCAAATGCAAACAATTGATTTTCAATTGTTTGATGCCAGTATTTTTCTTATGGTAGGAAAATGTTGTAAGTCTCGTTTTTATGTTTTTCACTTCTTTCACTTATGAGAAACTAGAATAGATATATCTGTAAATATATATTCGTATATAAGTATGTCTGTATATATAATGTATATGCGCGTATGTATAGATCTATGTACGGATAGGATAGACGAAGACCTCTAGTTTCTGGATTTACTTGAAATGCCTCTGACAAACTCACTGATTACGCTTCTTGTTGTTGTTATTCCTCTGCTCCTGAAAACCAAAAGCATAGTTTGTTAGAAAATAATACTTAAAAGTATTAAATGAGCATGACTTAACTTATTACACAATATTTATATTCAACTAACCTTCTGTGTGAGGATAACAAGCAGGTATCGGAATACGTTGATGAAGTCAAGGAACAAATCAAGTGAGTGGGCAATGTAGTCTTTGCTACCCATTCGGTTCTTCTCAATGATCAGTTGAGTGTCGTAGATGACGAATCCACACATCACAAAGAGACCAAGGTAAAGATGGATCTGGTAAAGCAATGTTGATCTGAAGAAGATGTTGGCTAACGAAAACAGTACCATCATGTTGAGAGCACTGATCAGACTGCCACCAAGGTACAGCCATTGGCCTCGCTCAGAGAGCATAGACGAAATACTGAATGAAACAAAGACTACAGTTGTACCTAAAACAGAAATTAATTTAAAAAGTTATTAATGAGATAAGAAATATTTCTTAATACATTATCTTCATTTTAAATTCACAATTTATTGCAGCAACTGAAGACACACTTTAATATTGCAAGTAATACAGACACGTACACATTATGAATAAATGTAATTTTCTTTCATGGTTGGACTTGTTTAGTCAATACTTTGAAACAAGCATATAAAATTAATGATTCAGCACTAAAAAGTTTTGAAAACATACACTATTGATATGTCCCTCATAAAATATAGCAGTTGAAAATTGTATGTATTTATGCAGAAAAATATTTACAGACAAACGTTTGGTAAATAAATATATTCTTATCAATGAGAATAGCATGATAAGATGTTTTGATGATAGTGGACAAGTTAGTGGTTTAGATATAGATATTACTGTGTTTTGTCGGTGTCAATGTAACTTTTCCTAGTGGAATATTTTTGGTTTGCAATATAATTTACAATCTTTACTTGACCAAGCCCATGTAAACGTATAATTTATAGCCAGTTGAGAATATAATTGAAAACTCACCAACAAGAGCAGTAAGAACGATGCTAGGATCAATGCTGACAACTAATTCTAGAAGAGGGCCCATTCCAAGTCCAGTAAGAAATGCGAATCCCAGGAGGTATCCCAGGCGGAGTGATCGGTTCTTGCCATTGTCGGGTGTGAAGATGAGAGCCAAGATCAGTCCAATTGCTCCAATCGTCGACAGGAGTCCGGCTTGCAGAAGGTATGTGTACATGTGCACGTATGCCCCAGCCGCTGCAGAGACAGTGGAGAGGGACAAGCAGCCGTACACATTCTTCAAGTGTTGTCGGACAGGAGCCTCTCTGAAATTAAAAAGCAATCACATTAACGATAAGCATGACCAGCAAGCAAAACGCACGTAGTCTCTCGTCATTAAGATAATAGCGAGCAGCAGTAAAAAAATCGCCACGTCGTAGGTGATAGTCGAATCGCGAGGGACCTTTTGGACTATGCAACTGTGCAAATAGTCGAATCCACGTACGAAAAAAGATAACGAGCGACGAGGTGTCCCTCGCGAGCTTTAGCGAAGTTACGTCAGAGACGCGCTGCATAAACAAGCGCAGCCCGTTTTTGCGAGCTCAAAAAACATTCTGGAAGCTCTAGCTCTCCGCGGAACGTCAGGAAAACGTAGGTGAGCTCGCGAAAGTTGCCCGTTCATCGTTCTCGAAGCGTCGTAAACACGTATGTAGAAAAGACCGTCGCCTCGAGAAATAAGGAAAGAAGCATTCCAGATATTTCGAGCTTATACTCACAATCTGTTGCTGAAGGAATTGACGAAGGAGTCGAGCGTCGGAGCCATGTCTGCGACTTTCTCCCTGCAGATAATAGTCCCGTGATGCTGTGTGCTGAGCTTAGCACGAAGAAAAAAACTTGACACACCTGACACACAAATCGAAGATTTATATCGCACTACAGAACACACCGTTTCCTACTACTCTTTGCTCTATATGCTGAGAGAGAGATGACTATACGATTTCAGCTAATGTACGTGTATATCTATATGTATATACGATGCGTATCGCGCGATGTACGTATATTATCGTGTCCGTGAGCCTCGGCTTTGTGGGAACCACTGGCGGGCCTAGTAGCTCCGTTGCGCTTTATTCCCGAGGACACGTCAGTGATATTTCTGGTGTGCGTGCGTACGGCGCGCTCGGCGATTGGTCGCCGGCGCCGCGGCGTCAGCGCTTCCGGCGGCGCGCGAGCAACGATGTTTTCTTCTTCTGCGATATGGCGCGCGCTTCGACGCGACGACTTTTGCTACCTTCTTCGCGGCACGATTCGCGACTGTTTTTTTTTAAATTTTTTTTCTTCTGTAACTTGTGTTCGAAAAATTAATGCGCGATAATTTATAGGCTCTCGTCGTGTGTTATAAGGATTATTAGAGTTTTTTTTTTATATTAAGTATGTGTCTACATGTAAGACACCTGCCCGTGACTAACGCAATATAAGTTAGCTATACGAGCGGCAGCAAATCGATGTGCATAAGCGAGCAGGTACACCTATAATTATGTAAACCGCTTTGTATATACGCACACTTGTGTCTTTGAAGTATTACACCAGAGACTAAGTGAAAATTTCGATATAACAATCTCCTTTAGTTAATTCTCGGTATAGATTGAATCTACGGAACAGAAAGACACTTATTGCGACACTTTTCAGGAAACATCATCAGCGCGTCGCTATACAGCTTTCTAGAAGCTATAATTGTATGCGTTTAAATATCCGGCGACGAGTCGCTTAAAAAGTCAACGGAATTAGGTAATGCGTTCGAGACTCGATTGAGTTCATCAAACCCATCATGGCACATCACTACATGTGTATATTTATATATATATATGTTCTATGCGAAGTTCAAAAAGTATCACAGAGTATAGCTCCGCTACTGCAGAGCGCAAATAAAGTTTCGAGCATATTCTTTAGTATTCTGTATAACAAATGTATTAAGAGCGCACTTACTCTGTTTCGTGTTCTATACTGTTCCGAGTAGTATATAACGCCGTCGTGTGTGTGTGTGACTCATTTTTATTATTGAATAAAGGAAGAAAAATTTATTTGGGGAATGTTATCACGTTTTTTGAGTCGTACTAGCTAAATGACATTCTAGTAGAAATTTTACTGTCGATAATTTTAAAAATTTAGTAAAATTTTAAAACAAAATAAAACGTTCTACATGTGAATATTGTAATATGTATTTTTGTATCTATGTATGCGATGCATTCATTATGACGGTGATGATGCACAATGATAAATGTCACTTATAGCTTTACAGCATAAGCTGTCACAGATTAAGGTGCAATACAAAATTAATTTATTCAACGACTCTGTACATACATACATACATACGATGCTATGTAGTATTTGTGTCTTTTAAAAGTCCCAATAAAGATAAGGATTGACAAGTTGTACTGATGGCTATGAAAACTACTGTAGACAAAATTTTAAATAATGAAAAACTCGTTACGAAATATTTATAAATTAAATTAAAGTTTTTTAGTCGTTCGATCTTTTCAATTTTATTCAAAGAACAATCGTATTCGTAAACAGGTCAATCAACCTTGGCTGGTAGTAATTATAACTGAAGTAGTTTCTTCAAACGCGTACTTATAAAGTAAATGTTAAAAGATCAATCGATGATGGTAAAAGAAATTTTCAAGCTAAAACTTGTCAAAGCTATAGTTCGCTTAAGCACCTAAGTTGCGTTTTATCATTGTAATAACGCATTCTATATCTATGTATCTACATTATTACTACACGAAACGCAATCATTATTATAATGGATTGTAAAGGACAACGCTAATGACGTGTAGATGTTGTGAACAGTACGTCAGAATCATTTTAATTTATTCATCGCTATACTTACGTTTTTGTACCCTAATATAACGTTTCCAACTTAACTCGGAAAATTTTTGTGAAACACGATCTTTCTATTGTTAATTATTGAGGGTTATTCAGGAAACGTTTTAATCACGTATATAGAATATCAAATATAATTCATTTAATAAAATGAGATTTATCGACGAAAAAGCGTCCATCTCAAAATGAAAAAGTTCCACGTGTAAACTACAACACTTGCTAACTACTCGTATGTATAAGACTATTAAAAATTAATTAGAATATAGAAGTTTATGCATAAAAAGTATGAAATTTTGCAAAAATTTTTCAGTAATATTATCAATGATTGATAATTTGGATGCAATATTATATTTTATTAAATTTTTCACCTCTATTCAAATTTATTATTTATACCTAAATTTGACATTGTATATTACGTTTATTCTTTTACTGTGAATAGTTTGTTGAAATATTTATGAAGTTTGTAAAAAAAAAAAAAAAATAATGATGCAGCATCAGGCCGCGTTTACATGGAGTCTGGCAATCTTAAGAATAGCAGATTAGAGAGACCGGGAGATTTGAATTAAATGTCGAAAGCATAAAAAATCATTATTATAAATGTTGTGATTCACTTTATGTACAGATATTGTAATATTTACATAAATAATCATATTTTAACATAGCGAATTATAATCTTTCTTGGAAATACGCTAGTAAATTTAACAACCTCAAAATAGCGGAAATCAATTGATACTGATACTCTATTTTACATTCATATTTTACCTACGTATTTGTGTGAAAATATAAACTGAATGTTGTTCTTATGAAAATATTACTACAACTTTCTCTAAAGTGCGTCACAACATTTATAATAATGATTTTTTTTGTCTTCGACATTTAATTCAAATATCCCGGTCTCTCTAATCTGTTATTCTTAAGATTGCCTGATTCCATGTAAACGCGGCCCAATACTCAGCGCAAATTTAAAAATCAAATTAAATAATTTTCGTTTGAGCTTTTACAATAATCGGAAAGTGAAATACAATTAATAAATTAACCCCTTTAACCAGGAGTTAATATCTATACTTAATGGCAAATTCTTTTTAATTTTATAATTTTGTAATCGCACAAACGACAATTATGTAATAATTTTTTTTAAAAATTATTGATTTTGAATAATTTTTAACAGTTTGAGCAACCGCAACTTGCACGTAAACATACATAACGAGACATATGGAGGAATACGGAGGCACAAGAAGGAACAGAGACGCTACTGTTCCTTCGTATTCCTCGCTGTGCCTTCATTACTTGTTACGTGTGATAGCGCTTGCTCTCTATCTATTTCTCTCATTCGCAGTGTATATACTCAATTCGGCACTTTTCTCTTAGCGCGCGTGCATAGTAACCTTTACATCCGCTAAACTTTTCAAATAAACATTCCTGATCCATTTATAAATTATTGGACTAACAAGAATATTGAAATTATAAAATTATTATTGCCATCATGCGTTAAATAAATCCAATATTTTGTATTTTCTGTAAATATAATTTATGAAATTATCACTTCTGTCGGGCGTTCCGTGACGCACACCTTTTTTATTTTTGCAACAAATTAAAAGATCATCGATAAAAACTAATATATATATTAGTTTTTATCGATGATCTTTTAATTTGTTGCAAAAATAAAAAAGGTGTGCGTCACGGAACGCCCGACAGAAGTGATAATTTCATAAATTATATTTACAGAAAATACAAAATATTGGATTTATTTAACGCATGATGGCAATAATAATTTTATAATTTCAATATTCTTGTTAGTCCAATAATTTATAAATGGATCAGGAATGTTTATTTGAAAAGTTTAGCGGATGTAAAGGTTACTATGCACGCGCGCTAAGAGAAAAGTGCCGAATTGAGTATATACACTGCGAATGAGAGAAATAGATAGAGAGCAAGCGCTATCACACGTAACAAGTAATGAAGGCACAGCGAGGAATACGAAGGAACAGTAGCGTCTCTGTTCCTTCTTGTGCCTCCGTATTCCTCCATATGTCTCGTTATGTATGTTTACGTGCAAGTTGCGGTTGCTCAAACTGTTAAAAATTATTCAAAATCAATAATTTTTAAAAAAAATTATTACATAATTGTCGTTTGTGCGATTACAAAATTATAAAATTAAAAAGAATTTGCCATTAAGTATAGATATTAACTCCTGGTTAAAGGGGTTAATTTATTAATTGTATTTCACTTTCCGATTATTGTAAAAGCTCAAACGAAAATTATTTAATTTGATTTTTAAATTTGCGCTGAGTATTGGGCCGCGTTTACATGGAATCAGGCAATCTTAAGAATAACAGATTAGAGAGACCGGGATATTTGAATTAAATGTCGAAGACAAAAAAAATCATTATTATAAATGTTGTGACGCACTTTAGAGAAAGTTGTAGTAATATTTTCATAAGAACAACATTCAGTTTATATTTTCACACAAATACGTAGGTAAAATATGAATGTAAAATAGAGTATCAGTATCAATTGATTTCCGCTATTTTGAGGTTGTTAAATTTACTAGCGTATTTCCAAGAAAGATTATAATTCGCTATGTTAAAATATGATTATTTATGTAAATATTACAATATCTGTACATAAAGTGAATCACAACATTTATAATAATGATTTTTTATGCTTTCGACATTTAATTCAAATCTCCCGGTCTCTCTAATCTGC